>JAECUM010004612.1:0-53766 GCA_016617855.1 Megalonaias nervosa | reverse complement strand
CTAATGATTTTTGTACAAAGCATGCATGTGAGATTTTGACTGCAGCAATCAGGTTAATTCCTTATACAACTGGTGGCTTTTATTCTGAACCAACACTGCCACCAACCCCTCTATTTTACATTCATTTTTGACAGCAAAGGGCTATTTTGAATGTTTTCCTGTGACAAGGCAGCTAAAGGAATCAGTATGTGCCTTATCCATGAATAAAGTTCACTAGTACTATAACAAATTAGCATACTTTTCATCACCCCTCAACCATCTCGATTTTTAGATATTTACCTTTGTAGCAGACATACGCAAATATGTAAGCCAAGTTGGCCATTCATTTGCAGTACAAGTTACCCATTTGATCTCCAATGCTAGTCTACAAGAAAATAAAACTCTGAACTTCTTATGCACAGGTCATTATAACTTAAATTTCTGTAAATACAATGAAATCTATGTACTGAAACATTACATCATGAGTTGATACGTATAGAAAATCATTAACTTACGAAAGTATACAATGTATGCAATGAAAATATTGATAAACAGAATAAGTATGTGAAATACTTCAATTAAACCACCTTGCATGAAACGTATAAGGCTTTTCTTGTTCATTAAAAGAATGGATCAGAAGCAATACCTGCTAACTCTAATAGTGTTGAGTTAACTCCCTTCTTCTACTATCATTAAGTGTTATCAAATCTATAGGAAGTGTATGTTTGGAATACCAACTATGTCAGATTCAAGACATGAAGGTAATAAAGAAATGATTTATGGCACAGTGAATCACATTTGACAAGACTGAAAAACTGACGCTGGTTCTTAAGGTCTCACTGGACCGTTTATCTGGTGAATTTTCATCCGGCAATGACCTATTGCAGAAAAATGAGAATAATTTACAATGAAGATACAAATAAAAACAAACTAATCATTTTTGTAGAAAGCATACATGTGAGATTTTGACTGCAGCAATCAGGTTAATTCCTTATACATCTGGTGGCTTTTATACTGAACCAACACTGCCACCATCCCCTCTTTTTTACATTCATTTTTGACAGCAAAAAGCTATTTTGAATATTTTCCTGTGACAAGGCAGCTAAAGGAATCAGTATGTGCCATATCCATGAATAAAGTTCACTAGTACTATAACAAATTAGCTTACTTTTCATCACCCCTCAACCATCTCGAATTTTAGATACTTACCTTTGTAGCAGACATACGTAAATATGTAAGACAAGTCGGCTATTCATTTGCAGTACAAGTTACCCATTTGATCTCCAATGCTAGTCTAACTGTGACAGGCAGTCACCAAACAAGCCAACCCATTTTTAAGCCTAACTCAAAGTACATCTAAACCACATTACAGATTTAGCTTCTGCATGAATTTATAAATTCTAGGCTTATGATAATTAGGTTCATGCCTTCTACCTTAAACATTAGGGAGGTGTCAAAATACGAAACGATCCAGTGAGAATTTAAGAATATATATGCCAGTTGGATTATGGGAAACGCTTCTCAATTTCAAAACTTTGGGCAATTCTGAATAACATGCAACCTCACCATGTGTAAAATTTGCAATCATCTGTTTCCTATGTTGTATGGCAGCTGTCAATGATTGACAGCCATGATACAGAGCAACAGCTATGAGACACCTTCATACTTTCATTTTACTTTCCACACTTAAACATACAATTTCCATATAACAAGTCAATATCATCATTTTTCATAGCTAACACATTTTGTAGTGTTAGTGCCTGGTGGTATCTGTGATATCTTACAGCAAACATAGTACTATTTATGAAGTCTCAAAATGTAGTGAATAAAAGATGTAAAAGAAGCCAAGCTGATTCTTTTGTAAAATAACTGCAAAATGTGCATTCTAAGTACTTAACAAAATATGAACGATGCACAGCATATATAAACTGACCAGAACTCTCTCACTCATTTCATGAAGAAGATCAAATCTATACTAGAACAGAGAAATCTCATGTACACTGTAAGGGAGGCAACTCAACAGGTAACAAAATATATGGACCAATCTTTGTAAAATGAACCACATCAGTTGGGAAACTTCAACAATGAAATTCTATACTCAGATTCATTGATAAAACAAAATGTATGGATAATGTATTTTAAGAACACTAAGAAGGTCACCATCGCATCATTTCCACACTGGCCAGCACATATTATTGCTGAAGCTCCTGCTATTTAGAGAAATTTGTTTTGCTACTGATTGTAGCCTGCATAGAATCAAATCTAAAGCAAACAGAAAATCATGCAAAGTAAAAAAGAGGAGGAGAAATAACACAATGTTAAAAGGGACATCCATTTCACATAACTCATCAAAACTCCAATGACGTTGATGCAGATACATCTGTTCCTGTGAAAGCTACACAACAATTGGTGCGACTGACTCCCAAGGAAATCCTTGACGTTGTCCGGGTTAGCAATATCACTTCGGCAGGTGTGCTCCCATGCACCTTGAGGTCTACAAGAAAATAAAACCCTGAACTTCTTATATATAGGTCATTATAACTTAAATTTCTGTAAATAAGATGAAATCTATGTATTGAAACATTACATCATGAGTAGACATGTATATACAATCATTAAGTTAGGAAAATATACAATGTAGGTACTGAAAATATTGATAAACTGAATAAGTATGTGAAATACTTCAATTAAACCACCTTGCATGAAACGTATAAGGCTTTTCTTGTTCATTAGAAGAATGGATCAGAAGCAATACCTGCTAACTCTAATAGTGTTGAGTTAACTCCCTTCTTCTACTATCATTAAGTGTTATCAAATCTAAAGGAAGTGTATGTTTAGAATACCCAACTATGTCAGATTCAAGACATGGAGGTAATAAGGAAATGATTTATGGCACAGTGAATCACATTTGACAAGAGTGAAAAAATGACACTGGTTCTTAAGGTCTCACTGGACAGTTTATCTGGTGAATTTTCATCCAGCAATGACCTATTGCAGAAAAATGAAAATAATTTTACAATGAAGATACAAATAAAAACAAACTAATCATTTTTGTAGAAAGTATGCATGTGAGATTTTGACAGCGGCAATCAGGTTAATTCCTTATACAACTGGTGGCTTTTATACTGAACCAACACTGCCACCAACCCCTCTTTTTTACATTCATTTTTGACAGTAAAGAGCTATTTTGAATATTTTCCTGTGACAAGGCAGCTAAAGGAATCAGTATGTGCCATATCCATGAATAAAGTTCACTAGTACTATAACAAATTAGCATACTTTTCATCATCCCTCAACCATCTCGATTTTTAGATATTTACCACTGTAGCAGACATACGTAAATACGTAAGCTAAGGCGGATATTCATTTGCAGCACAAGTTACGCATTTGATTTCCAATGCTGGTCTAGGTGGCAGGGGCCAATTTCGTAAACCCTGGCTGAGTCATACCAAAGACATAAAAATGGCATTAGCAGCTGCATCGCTTGATGCTCAGCATTAAAAGGTTAGTGTTAGGACTGGTCAGCCTGGTGTCAGAATAATGTGGCTGAGTGGGACATGATGCCACATGTCTGCGGCATAATATCCCAGCGCTGCATCGCTATAAACTGTCACACTGCAGACATTGTAGCGACGTGACTCAGATTGTTAAAGCTACATTAAAAATCTAAATCACACACACAAACAGAATTTGGTGGTAATCTTGAAAATTGTACAGATACTCTTAGTGGGTGTGTGGTCACATGTCATTTACTAAAAGATCTATAATTTTCTGTTTAGTTGGTCCTTAAATCTTTTACAACATCTAATATTTACACCATGGTATTCAATTTGAAATTCCTTTTATTACTACTCCACCATAATGTAGATATGGTGTTTGTACCAAAGATGACCCAAAATCAAAATGGTGCTCATTTGATGAAAATTTATCACCACTGGTCCTGTATTTTGAATTGATGGTACTATCTACATCATGTTTCCCCTTAAGACGTTTTATTATGCTGGGTTTTTCCTAAATGATAATGGTACCAATATAGCATCCAATATTGCCACAATTAAAGCCATTTTGTCAAATTAGTTGATATGGGGTTTTCACTAAAAAGACTTCTTATCTTGTCCTATTGATTCAGAATGAAATATACCACTCAGACATTAGACATCTGTTAGGACAGTCATCTTCAGAATCATTTAGCTACCTCCCCTGAATTGGTACTCCTATTTATATGGTATCAGAACAATGCAATAACTCATAATTTTTTATCATCTGCTGCAGTCAGCATCCAAAAAGCTGACACACAGACAAACAACTGCATGCATTGGAAGCAGAATGGAATGCAGGATTGACCAGTATAAAGGATGGCAGAAGAATCGAGAACCTGGCCCAGTCTCTGAACCTTACAGAGCAACAAGTCAGGGTTGGTTGTTTAAAAGAATTTTTTGCAAAGTTTTAATATCCAGCAGCTTAATGACTTGCATTTCTGAATAATTTAAAAGCAGTTTGTTATATTAATCCATGACTGTCATAAGTCAGAGTTGCAGGTTATGTCCAGTGTTTGCCTCTCAATTTTCAAATGAAAGTGAAACTTCTCAAAAGTACAGTACATTTCTTTTTTATTAATTAAAATCTTTGGCTTTAACATTTATTTAGGTTTCTTGATCTCTATTTCACCTAAGAAAGGAATGTTCTCAGTTGTTTTTTCATATACATTTTTTTTGGGGGGGGGGTGTTGTTTGTAGAAGTAAATATAATCAGTAGTTTGTAAATCATTTAAATACATCCATTCTTGGAAATTACGATTTTATTGCACCTTTGAATTTGTTTTAGTCTGCCTAAAAACCATATGCTAGCCATATGCTTTGCAATTTGGTTTTTGGAGATTGGTACAGATTGGATTGCCCATTGTCCAGGATCATTATTCTCAAGAACAGATTATACAGGAAACAAACATGATGAACAGAGTGCAGCAGGTCAGTGGAAGCTCTCATTATCTATGGATCAATTTTATAATGTGGACGACACAATGAAAGGTTATTTACTATATTCAGGACTGGATTGGAAATAAGCGGCAAAGACAGAACGCAGCAGTCAGCAGCCTGCTCTCTCAAGCTCTGCTTCCAAGCCAGAATCAATACAATTCAACGGGCCTAGTGCGTACAATATATTTTGCAAGGGAAATCGCTTGGTAGGCTAATTGTTATTTGTCACAAACTTTTTATTAAAAATCTTAAACAATGAACAGATTGCTCTATGCAGCTTTGATAAAGCCAGTCCGTACCACATTATTTCCATAAATTGAAGAAAAAGTAAATTTATTTTCATTCCATTTGAAAGTGTTGCCCTGTTTTGAACAGATTCTAACACCAGAATGTGGAGATCTTTCTCATACTCTGTAGCTTTGTTTATTGACTTATGCTGACATCATTTGCTTAATTATTCTGTATAAACTGAAATTTTCTCTGATACCTTACCATGTGTCCACTTGGTAATGTTACACTGAATATTCCTGTCTGTCCATCAGTTTGCCCATATGCAGGTCAATTATTTACTTCTTGTAAACTAATCTGTATACCAGTAGTGAGATAGTGATCATCTTTGGTGATGTTTCATTAAGATGAATGTATGTATGTATGCAGGTATGGTTGTCGGTTACATGCACCTCAACACAATAGTGGCTATACAGTGGCAACTAAAGATACAGTTAACATGATCTAATAGTGAATTTGCACGCAAGTTTAGGAAGACAAACCATTCAAAATAAATGTGAACATTAAGATCAGTAAGATAAAATATCAATCATAAAGATGTTAAATTCTGTAAAATGTATATGAAATAAAAGATAAAGGTCGTTAATTGTGAGTTTGTTGAGAAAACTCTTAATGGGTTATTGATACAATTTAGAGAGCAAATGAATTGTTGTATTGTACAGAAATTGCTACAAATGCATGTGTCATATGGCGTCATTTTGCAATGTTATATAAGGAAGGATTCTCATAAATCTATTACTCTTGTTATATTACTGATTTTATATTTTATTTCAGTATGTGCTTTTAAGATGTCGGAGAGGTAAAATAACTTTGATTTAGTGATATCTACACTCTGGTAATGGTGTTAATGGCTCTTTATTTAGTATAAATGTAATTTAAAATTCTTTCTGACCATTTTTCTTTTTCCCTTGTTTTTTTTACTGCAACATAGTGAATGTGCACAAAATACTGCTTTACCTGTTTCTTCTGGCATGTTCTGTTATTGATTTATTATTCAGGTATTATTGCTTATATTCTGCTCTAGCCTCGTGTATGTACATGTATAATCATACTCATTAGTCTCTTTGCAGTAGGGGTCCCGAGTGGCCGAGTGGTCTAAAGCGCTCTACGTTACGGATCACTACCATCTCACCTCTGTCTGCGTGGGTTCGAGTCTAGGATTCGGCAAGAAAGCTTGCCAGTAGCTTCTCGTGGGTCGGTGGTTCTTTCCGCGGATTTCCCGGTTTCTTCCTCCACCATTAATACTGGCCGCCATGTATAGCCTATCGTGTGCTGAAAAATGGCGTTAAGCCCCACAACAACAACAACTCTTTGCAGTATACTCTCAGCTATTTTTTTTAAAATGCGGCTTTAAATTATATTTGCATATATGTGTAACTATATGTAAATGGTGTTGAAAAATAATGACAGTGTTATTCTTGTTACATCCTAATACCTACATGATAAAGTGAATTTTGTGTATTATTATTGTAAACTTTAATTTATGGTAACAAAAAAAAAATCTTGTTACATCTGATAAAACTCAAATGTAGTATTATTACATTTGTGTCCTTTTTACTAAGAAATACAGTTATATATATATATATATATATATATATATATATATATATAAGTTAAGTTATATATATATATATATATATGCTATATATATATATATAGTATATCTGTCTGTGTGTGTCTGTGTGTGTGTGTGTGTGTGTGTGTGTGTGTATTTGCACTAATATGTGTATATGAACATGGTATACTGAATATATGTGTGTGTACACAGCCGTTCATCTGTTGTACTGGGGTTTTGGTCAAAATTCTTAGTTGGATTAATAGCTTCCATTATTTTAATTTGACTCGTTATGGTAGCTTGTGATTAAGTTGTTAACATACCCATGTCTGGAGAAACCATTATAAAATATTTAATGTAAATGCTGGTAAATCTAAAGATACTTCACACCCAAGAACTTGCACTGCACTTGAAGACTTATGTATATTTTAGAGAGTGTGTGTATGTGTGTGTGTGATTTCGATTTTTAACATAGCTTTAACAACCTGTCTTATCACTGTGATGACCATATGACCATGCACTCTTAAAGAGTATATGTAAAATTTCAAGATGACCACCATGGTAGCCATATTTCATGTCAGAGGGGTACTATTTTCATTCAGGACCAAGCAGTGTGTGCCTGTGTGATTTGGAATTTTAACGTAGCTTTAACAATTTGAGTCATATCGCTACGATGTTTGCAGTGTGTCGGTTTATAGTGCTGTCTAGTAATGGGGCATCATGTCCTACCCAGTCACATTATCCTGACACCAGGCTTGCCAGTCCTAACACTGACCTCTTAATGCTGAGCGCCAAGTGAGGCAGCTGCTAGTCCCATTTATATAAATCTTTAATATGACTCAGCCAGGGTTTGAACCCATGATCTCCTACATCAGAGGTGGATGCCGTTACCACTAGGCCACTGGAGTGGTTTATTTTAGTGTTAATAAGTATTGTATTCACTAAATGTCACATAGATTCAATTTAGGTGCATATATCACTTTTGAATTATTTTTTTTTTTATGTATTTTTGTTTATGAAAGTATTTGAATTCTTTTAAAATATTATCTATATTTGTTTAAAGAGCCATCATCCTTAGGACCTACTTTGTTCAGTGGGCAGATGAATGGAAGCATCTGCCTGCTTCAGAAAAAGCCAAATATCAGCAAGGTGCTGAGGAACAGAGGCAAAATGTGTCAACATCTGTGGGCACCCAGAAATTTATAAGGCGCCAACTAAACTGATCAGTCAGTCGGTAAGTCATGTTTCTTGATTCAGTATGAAGTTATGTCTTTCAGTTAGCATGAAGTCATGTATGAGGTCATCTTTCAGATCCTGTTAGCATGAAGTCATGTATGAGGTCATCTTTCAGTTCCTGTTAGCATGAAGTCATGTATGAGGTCAACTTTCAGATCCTGTTAATACTTCAACCTGGAGGAAGAGAACCTGCATCTAACAAACACTGATTTATAAAATGTACTACTGTAGTGTTTCAAATAACAATGTAAATATAATAGATTCCTTCATTTCTATTTTTAATAAAATGCACTTTTAACAAGCTAATTTCACTGATGATTAGACTTGAGGTTCATTGAGAACTGATTCGTTGAAATGCTTTTTACTCATTGGTTTGCATTTTTATATTGCTGCAGAGGTTGTCATTATTTGGTAAATCTTTCTTTGCCATTTAACTGGCAGAGTTTGCTTGCTAATACATTCTCTCCCATTTTCTTGGTCTCTCCCTTTTTTTTTCTTTCTTTTGCTTGACTGTGCTTTTACTTTGGTTTTTAGCTCTACTGGTCATATCAGAGACCAAATGAGCTTAGATGGCTGGTCATATCAACATTGTGCTTTCACCAAAAGACTTCGTATAATGTGTTATTGGTCCAAAATTAAAATGTTGCTGTTATCACGTCCAGTATCGCCACCATGATATCTTGTCATCGCTACTTTTAAATAGAAAGTAATTTGAACATGGAGGGTTTTCATATTAAGGGTTGGTAATGTGTCTGGTTGGTACTAATGATAATGATGCAAACTAGTTCTCAATCTGTCCACCAGGGAGGCCGTATTGAAATATTGTTATACCTACTCCTCCCAAATGGATGGCTATATCAACATGGGGTTTTCACCAAAAGACCTCTTTTTCTACCTAGATAATCCTGAAAATACAGATCTTGCCAATGGTACATCTTGCAGTATGGCTGGCATGATGGCTGTCTTGAAAACCTTGTTGTCCTCATTCACCTTTAATGACTGGTAATGTTGAAATGGGGGCTTTTCACCAGAACACTTCTAATGATATCTGTTTGGTCTAAATGGAAATGATGCCAAATGATATCCAAAGTGTTCACAGCAGCTAATTTGATAATATATTCTTAGCACTGAAGAACACCAGAAATAGTTTCAAGACTTCGCAGTTAATAGGAAGAAATGGTTTTATCTTGAATTCCTGAAAATTCTATTTGCCCATTACAGCATCATTTTTTGGAAGTGGCTCTTGTTATCATATATTTTCATTGTGAAGCTCTTAATGACATTGGTGTAAATATTGGTGGTCTCTTTACTAACAGTACTAGACATGTGGTTGTATTTAGGAACACAAAGCCTACCAGTTTTTTCAATCTGTTGAATTGAAAGATCAATTTGTATCCAGCATGATGGGTTGGTATAACTAATCAGTTTTATATCATTTTTATGACAACTTTTTCAGTGGCAGAACATATTTGTGTGGGTTTCAAGGCCAAGTATTACATTAAATTGTTAGCTTTAAGACAGATTAATAGTGTCATGATATTTTTGCAAAAAGTGCATTACATGTAATAAATTTGTCAATTAGTTTAAATATATCAATACACAGCTGATTTATTTACTTCCTTGTTTATTTACATTTGTTATGTTGAAGATGGTGTCCACTACTTTTAGACTAAGTCCAAATGTTGTTTGAAATGCTATTAGGTTCAAAAGGGAATGTAACACTCCTTATTTGAAAGCATTTTTTTTTTACATGTAATTGCCAGAAAATAAACATAGATTACACTGGTTTACATATTCACATGTGAACAAAATTAATTAAGACTGGTAAAGAAACAAATTAACATATACAACAGGAATTTGGCTAGTATATTTTGTATTTATATCTAACTGAGCTGACAAGTTTTTCTGCAAATTACAGCATTTTACAAAATTATTTTACACATTTTGTTTTGAAAAAACTGGATTTAAGATCCATGTCCATTGATTGTTGATGATATTTGGTTTGCTAAATCATATGAAGGCTTTTATGGATTTCAAATATTGAATAACATGACTAATTTTGTTTAAATATGCAGTTCAGGCTTCGGTTTAATGTTTTAGATTCATAGACAAACTTATCACCAGCAGTTGATGAAGTCAAGAAGAAATATGTGTCACAAGTGAGACAGATCTTTAATGACTGCTGGGGTAATATTTGTTACAAATTTCATTTCAGTCATCACTTGACATTTATTTAGATAAAGAGAAAGAAATATGAATGCCTTGTATAGTAATGGTCATCAGCTGTGTGGCAGGGAAAATTTACGTTTACTGAACTGTGTCAGAGTTAACCATGATAGCAATGTCCCCTACTTCAGTAATATGTATCCTCCATGTTTGCAATTGAAAAACCCTTTCAGTTTATCTTCCTCAATTGTTCAACTGCCAAATGTCATGTCATGTTTGAATTTCCTAATATGTTTGATGCATGGTAAATGAATTTTGACTGTAAATGAACATTTATCTTTACAGTCACAAAATGTGTTATCATGGTATGACCGATGAATGTCAAATCCATTACTCACATTAAGATGAAGTCTCCAAGTGAAACCTTTTATTATAGGTAATAAATATTTATTAAATGTAATTATAAGTTTCAATTTCTGAAATTTCATTGTACAACTTAATGCTTTACATGCAATTACTATGAACAAATGCCTGTCATTAAGTGACAATCTCTTTTTCAGCCAAGGCAACAGGAAAGAATCAAGTGCCATACAAGTCAATAAAAGATAACATGTACCAGGTAGAGATTAAGAACTTGCCTAATGGTGTTAAATTTAGGTCAGTGTTACTTCTTCCTTTCTCTGTAGTCTTTATATTCATTCTGAATAAGCTGTTACCTTGCTGATATCATGTATCAAATTCTATTGCCATGTATTAGGTACTGCAGTAGGTTCATATCATGATGCTGATGCTATGTATCAAGTTACATTGCCATGTATTAGGTACTTTAAAAAGCTCATGGAATGATGCTGATACTTTGTATCAAGTTTTGCCATCTTTTGAGTTTTGTAAAAGGCTCATGTGACAATGGATAAAACAAATGCACATAGAAAAAACACAGAATACACTCATTCCACCAATGGGTGCAACAGCAACATTGGTTAATGGTTTCATTCAAGTTTATGTATATGGTAAAAGTTCCAGACCCAAGGATGGCTGGCTGTTATACTTGGAATATAGTATAAAGAAGGAGTACATTTGATAATGTCTGCACCCTTACCTGCACTCTTAAGTGACCCACAAGCAAAGAGGTCATCTCTGTATCAAGTTGGGTAGCAAATATATAATTCCTTTGAGTTTCTTATTAGCTTGATTTATTTGTGTATGTAATGGGATAAAAGGACATGTCAGCACAATCCAAGCTTTATATTAGGATAAAAAGTTCCAGAATAAAGATTATTGAAAAAAAATTGCAAAAACGTTTGGGAAGAGAAAAAGAAATAAAAAACACGTAATCCTTCAAAAGAACTACAGTACCGTAAGAAATATAGAATCTTTATAAAAATATTCTTTTGTTGTATGAATGACTAGTAAACCCTTCATATTACAGAATTGGAAAATCAAAAGAGAGCCACTCAGCTTTTGAATAAATATTGTACATTATTCACCAGTGTAGAATGCAAGACATCCTGCAGAATTCTTGTTCATTGAAGTAATTGTATGATCATGAATTGGTTTTAAAACTATCCAAGATTGTGTCTCAGTTGTACTTTTTTGTGTGCCAGGGACCCAAGCTGTATGGGCCTTCCGACTCTAAAAGAAATAATTAGTGCAAGAGACAGTTTGGAATTCTCCATCACAAGGTATATGTCCATTTTTATTCTTTCTTATTCAACAAGCAATCATCAGTATTGATTTATCAGTTAATTTAGTTGGCTTGAATAGTTATATGATAGTATATTTGTAAAAGCCTGTTTGGAAAATAATATTTACACATGCCACATAGAAAATATTCGGTGGAAAAGAATTGTGAATTGATAATGTATATTCCATTTATTCTATTTTTACAAAGTGAAGCATGATAGATAATATTGGGTTTCGTTTGTTCCATCAGTAGGTGCTGCTATTTGCAATTGAATTTTTGTCCTATCCTTTGGAGGTGCATGATTCTCACTACATTTTTTGCTTTAGTGTGATGTATTTAATTTTATACCTTGAAACTACTCAAAAATAATCAAAGTCAGAGGATGCAATCTGAAGAAGCAATTTAAGGTTACATGTGGACAACAAACCATAAATTTGTAATCCACTCTGCAGTGGGGCAAACTGAGAATCAAGAGTAAATCTCTGCCAAGCAGAGAAACATAATGTTTGTTGTTGTGGATTATAAGCTGTCTATACAGTGAAGATTTTATGCCCATTAATTATACAGTTTAAATATATAAATACAGATATATGTAGATTCAGCAGTGTGTTTGTTTTACGTGTGACCATTTTAGATTGTGTGTGTATGTTTGTTTTTTTATTTTAAAAGTTTTTACTTTAGCCTACAAATAAATCTATTAGGGTTAGTTATTCACTTCTTTATAATTCCTTTTCTTAAAGGACAAATAAAGTAGCTACAAGAACATCATCAGATGAACCTTGCTGACTGAATCAAGGTAATTTCTATTATGTATCTTTTGGTGTGTTCACAGCATGAAAATGCTGATCTGTGAATATATATGCCTTAGATTATTATGCATGTTGTATATTAGAATCCATACGCTTAACCAGGTAAAGCAGTAACCTTGAGTTCAGTAAAATATGTACTTAATGTTATGATAATGATAGATTGCTTACTCAGTGATGATCATTAATGGCCATCTGATTACATTTATGTTTTATTAATACATGCATGTGAAGCTCTTTCTTGACATGTCCAACACAGATTCAGCTTTTTTGTTATGTTTGTATTCATATACAGATGTACTGACCAGATTTTGAAGCAATTAAAAGCTTCTGTAAATTAAATATGTACAGCATGTTCATATGCATAACATACATGAACTAATAATATGTAATTTAGGCCATTGCATTTCTTTATCCATTTTGGCATATTTTTAAATTAAGCATTATATGGTGAAAACTATTTTGGTACAGTTTTCCCAGAAACCACTTTAGTTTTGCATTTGAATTTTAGTAGGCCTCTTTATATGCATATATTGGTAGCCAACCTAATCAGATTTGTAAGCTTTTTTACATTAATTCTGGAAGCTTGGGGGGGGGGGGAGGTCGTTTTGATCTTGGAATTAGGCCAGATGTATATATTGCACAATCCTTATGTGACAAAATTTACCTGGTGGTAATGGAATGCTGATGAAAAATAGTAAAAGAAGCATCACTTAATTGCATCAGGAAACTTAACAAAATTTGTTTTCTTTCAGATCAGGTTGAAATTCCAAATGCAATTCAAGATTCACTGGAAGATGAGGGAAACCAAACTGCCTTTGTTCCCAATCCAGGTACTTTCTTAAGAATGGTCATTTCATTTTTACCTTCCCATTGCATTGTATTTTCTACTGGCTATTCATTCATCAGTTGTTAGCTGGGTAGCTCTCGCCCAAATTGAGATTAGTAGGCATGTTTCTATGCATATGTAGATGATGAGTTTATCATTGCATTGGAATGACTCTGCCTTCTTTCTTTTGGACTTGCATGCAATACATTTTGGCTGCATTTTTTAAATAAAAAATCTTGTTACTCATGCAGGATGCTTAATAGCGGTTCTTTTAATAGGTTATTTACTTGCACATTTTTTTATAATAAAGCAGTATCACTTAATTACATCAGGAAACTTTATGAAATTTGTTTTACTTCAGATCATAATGATGCTCCAAAAGTAATGCAAGAGTCACTGGAAGATGAGAGAAAGCAAACGGCCTTTGTTCGCAATCCAGGTACTTTCCTAACAAAGGTCTCATTTCATTTTTATGCTCCCATTGCATTGTAATATGGTATCTGCTACTGGCCATCCATCTACCACTTGTTTGCTGGGTAGCTCTCGGCCAACTTGAAATTAATAGGCACGTTTCTATGCGTATGTAGACGACTTAATGAGTTTATCATTGTATTATAATGACTGTTTCTTTTGAACTAACATGCAATACATTTTAGCTGCATTATTTTCATAAACAGCCCAGTTACTTGTTTAATAACTGTTATTTCAATAGATTCTTTATTGGCACAAACATTTTTTAAAAGTCTCAGTCTGTCTGACATTCTTGTCTTGAGATTGCTTTTTTAATAATTACAGTAATGATTTAAATTCAAAATTATTGATAAATAAATGCATGTCCCTGGTGCAGTATATATGTTCATTTTTAAGATAATCATTTAACCGCATCATCACAACATGGCTTGATATGCATGCTCCAAATTTTTGGTTGTACACAGCACAAAAATTTGGTGTCATAGAATTAAAAACCACATTATAACTGGTTTCTCTTAAGCAAGAAACAACATCAGGTATGTGTGTATGTGTGATTTAGATTTTTAACATAGGTTTAACAATCTGAGTTATATTGCTACGATGTCAGCAGTGTGACAGTTTCTAGTGATGCAGCATTAGGGCATCATGCTGCAGACATGTGGCATCATGTCCCACCCAGTCCCATTATCTTAACACCAGGCCAACCAATCCTAGCACTAAACTCTTAATGCTCAGCACCAAGCAAGGCAGCTGCTGGTACAATTTTTATAAGTCTTTGGTATGACTCAGCCGGGGTTCAAACCCATGACATCCCGCATCCAAGGCAGACGCTCTAACCACTGGGCCACCGGAGCAGTCCAACATTAAGTGAAGTTAAAAACAAAGTATCAATAACAAAGTTAAAATCCAATGTAATGGGATCCATATGTATATTATATAATGGCCAGCATTATCATGAGGTCATTTTATTTTATTTTATCAAAGTGAGTAAAATATCTGTTTTGATTGCTGTTTGGAATGGAATTAACTTAGGGGCAAGCAAGAAAACATTCTTTATGTGTTTTTCACTTTTCAGTGTGAGATGGAGAAATAGAACTATCACTTTGTCTGTCCAAAAACATTTTCATATCCAGAGCAAAACTCTTAAACCATTCTAGGTGCAGTATTTCAGACAGACTTGGTACATTTGTCAACCAAGCTGTGCACACTTCCTATTGATACTGTATTCATATATTTTGTTACCATGGAAATAAAGTGTAGCATAAGTAGTATATAAGTTGTGAGTATACAAACTGAGTGATCATACAGCGTGCTTTCAGTTGGATTCTTAAAAAAAAAAAATTGGGAAAGTGCAGTATGTCATCTCTAGGTTACTCTTTATTGTTAGTATGCCACCTTACGCAGGTGAAATCACATGTTAATACAGAGGCCCCTATATTGTCTTCACTATTGTAAGTTTAAAATTTAGAATACATTTGCACCATTTTTTGTAAAAATAACAAAATGTTTTCTTTATTCTTACATTAGAGAAAGCACAAATCATGATTTACTCCAAGTTGCAACAATTTTTACAACAAAAATAAAGGAATTCATAGTTTTACTGTACGATAATTGTTTTGTACTTGTTTCACAGTTTTAAAATGTATTTACAGTTGAAGCTGAGCCTTTGATGGACCTCACTGACTCAGAGGATACAAATTCAGTGTTAGAGGTTATGGAACCCTCAACATGTAAGAATTGTTTTATTAATAATAATGAGGACTTTGTATAGCGCCTAATCTTTAGAAGCTCTTAGCACTTTACAACATTTGACAACACTTAAAAAACGTATATAATCATATGATTACAAAAATAAAAACAAACACTACAAAATTAGAAAACAGAAAACATGCTGTAAATATTTAAGGTAAGGAAACATTATTAGGCCTTTAAGTCTGTTCTTGCAGTTGAAGTAGCGGAGTTTTAAGAGCGCTTTTGAATGAGATCACTGTGTCTTTGTGTCTAAGTTCATTGGGCAATTTGTTCCACGTTGCTGGGCCCTGGTATGCAAAAGAATGTTGTCCATATGATTTCATTTTCATAGTGGGAATAATGAGAATACTAGTGTCAGAAGAGGAGCGTAAGTATCTTGCTGGTGTGTACACATGGGTGAGGTCAGATAGGTATGTTAGACTGGAGCCTTTCAGTGAAACGTAGCACAGAGAACAAATTTTGTGTTTAATTTTGGATCGTATGGATAGCCAGTATAGGGTGGAGAGCAGGGGGGAGGCATGCTCTGAATGTGGTACTCTAAGGATGATCCGAGAAGCTGTGTTTTGAACTTTTTGAAGTTTCTGGAGTAGATATTGAGACGAACCAGACAGAATTGAGTTACAATAGTCCAGTCTTGAAAGTACTAAGGAACACACAAGTGTTTTAGTGGCATCATCTGAAAGATACTTGCGAATGGAGCTGATGCGTCTCAGCTCAAGATATGCAGCCTTGCATATGTTCATGACATGTTGGTGCAATGAGAGAGTACTGTCGAGAGTAACACCTAGGTTTCATACTGACTGTGTGAATTTAATGTTGGTGTTGCTGATATTTATGATCTGAGGTGAATGAGAAAGTCTTTGTGTTGTAATCAGAATGGCTTCAGTTTTATCATCATTCATCTGCAGCTTGTTACATGTCATCCATGATTTCACATCAGAAATGCACCTCTGGATGGTAGCTTCAACTTCAGTTGGGTGGCTAGATTTGTATATTTGGGTGTCATCAGCATACAATTGGTGAAACACTGGATGATGATCTATGACACTTGAGAGTGGCTGAGTGTATAGAATGAAGAGAACAAGTCCAAGAACAGACCCCTGTGGAACACCACAACATAGATCAACTGGGCTGGAGTGTTTCCCATTTGCGGACACAATTTGTGTCCTGTTGACTAAGTAGGACTTGAACCATAGTAAGGCTGTATCGTGAATGCCAAATACATGCAGGAGACAGTGAAGTAATATATCATGGTCTATTGTGTCAAATGCTGCAGACAAGTCAAGGAGAGTGAGGACTGTAATCTTTCCGCTATCCAAAACATGTAATATACCACCTTCTTCAGTATTGATATCATTTCTTGTCATCAGACCGGAGATCATATTTACCAAACATATTCAGAGACAACTTTATTATCTACCTATTCATTTGTTATATAGGTACAAATTAGTGCTGCTTCAAGCCAATTTTCAGTATAATACTGGAATGATAGGACACTATGAAGGTAGGGCTTAATATTAAAAAAACACAAGATAATTTATTACATTTGTAATTTTATCACCTGAGAGCTGGATTTACTTAGTACTTATTTGTTCAAGTTTTGACATTGTTTCTCGATGAAATGATTGCAGTCTGATGATTTCCTCTTTCTTTCTTCTATTTATTTCTTGTACAATATGTATATATTTTGGCAGTGTAATACTCAAATGATAAGAGAGTATATGTTTAGATCCTCAATAATTGTTATGTCCAAGTCAGGCAGATTCAAAGTTTAACATTACCGATATTAGTACAAGGCAAGGTCACTGTAATATAGTGACTTTTGTATTGTGCAGGATATCACATCTTACAACGCTGTAGCATTCAAGGGATGTAAACAGCTCAGTTTACTTGACTGACTGCCAATATGTACGAAATTGGCAAATGTCTAAATAAACATGCATATAGCTGACAATGAAATAAAAAATAGGAACCATCAGTTCCAATTATATATTTCAAACTCATGACTTGCTAGTTAAAACAAAAATGAAGTTTCTTGCTTGCGATATTGTGTATTCAGAATATGAACTATGCAAAGTGGACATTGAAAGTAGCCTAATTTCTGTTTGTTGACAATATTACAGCTATCAAAATGCAGCTAGTACTGACATAAGATCATTTAAAGCCCTTCATATAAAGCCTACCAGTTTATTGTGAGGCAGATTAATGTAAATTGCAACCAATGTTGTTGAATCTGTGTCGATATGTTGGAGGACTCTATAAAGATTTACCAAATAAAGTTGAGAAAACCATTAGTTATATCTATCTTTGCACAGAATCTTAATGTTGTCACTTTTGTAAAAGAGAGGAAGAGGGAGGATTTGATATGAAAAAAACTGATGTTGTGTTAAGTTTGGGAGAAAAGGATGTTGCTTTCCAGTAATAACTTTCTCATTCAGGAAAATTGTTGCTTAGAAAATGCATTTTGATAGTGACTCATGGAAACACTTTGCATGTTACTTTTTCTTTTTTCTTAAAAGTCACTTTGCATATTAAACTTTAACTGGTGTTTAAGCTGTGCACAATTTAATCTTTGCTAGATGCTACAATATTAAAGTTCACTGCTGAAAAAAGAGATTTATTTTGCATTTGTATTGAATTTGTCACAAGAAAATGAACATATGGAATAAAATGCTGAAACTGGAATAAGTTTTGTTTTTACAATGTTATTGTTTTTCATGCCTTGTTGTCTTGCCTGCTTTAAAGAAAGTATGCCTCACATAGATAAGGCGGAGTTTTTTTTGAATGCTCATAATTCTCATACCTTTGGGTTGACAACTCACATACTGTGGAATCAGGGAAGACCTTTAATAGCCATTCGCCTTTTGAACATCTTGATTAAATAGGAAATTTTGGACTTGTTGATTTTAAATTTTGAAATTGCAACCTTGTTGAAGGATTTGAAGCTTCAGCTGTGTGTGATGTCAAAAATGTCCTTTTGGCAACTGTCAATGAGAGACTGAAAAATGAGAAAACTAGTGAGGGGTGGTCAAATATATTGGAATACAATTTTTGGGATCTGGTATTTTTCAGTTCCATTATGATCTATTATCCGATGAGCTTAAACATTACATGGAATCTGGCGAAAAATAATTAAGGTAAAACAAAGATCATTACTTTCTAAAGTACCTAAAATCCACACAATCTTATCACAAAATAAAGTTTTTCTGTACTGAAATTAGAAGAAAAGAAATAAGGAATGATGCTGTACAATATATTACAGGCCATCCATTTATATATTTCTAATATAGTATTTCATTGTAGGCACAGACTAATAAACACTGAACTCACCGTGAGGTCTGTGGTAACAATTTTTCTTATCTACCTAATGGTGGACAGCCAGCATACATGAATTTACATTATTTCTACAGTACCATTCAAGTCCATGCACCTCAAACCTACCTTGTGACAACATGCATGGTCATGGTAATTTAAATATCCAATTTAAGGTTTTGGTTAAAATTTTTCTGTCTGGTCATAAGCACCAGATCCGAAGATCGATCATCCTAGGAGTGGTATAATGTTCATCATGTGAGCAATAGAACTGACTCTTCGTTATAAAGTGTATGTATAACAAAGTATGTTTCGATAAGGCTGTTTCATTACAACATGAAAATATTTTAATAATGTGCTGTATAAATAAATGTCAAGACAACCCAATATTTTGATTTGGCACAAAATAACTTCAGAATTTTAAAATAGTTAAACTGGTGCTTTGATTTCAACTTAGACAGAATTATAAAACACATGTTGGGGCATTTAGTAGTTTTATATGGGGCAGTATATGCCCAAATGTACATGAGAGTTCCTCTGTAAATGTTGCTTCAAAGAATCGTATTAAAAACTGCTATCATTTTAAAGATAAATGATAGAGATAGTCTACTCTGCTTTGCATAAAATATATGGTTTGGCAAATATTTCAAAATTTGGTTTTGATACTTATGCAACTGAGGTTAATGAAACCCATAATGAGCATCTCAGAACATTTGACAAAAGGTCATGATATTAAAACCATAGGAACATTCTTCCTTATTGCCAGGATAAAGTTTAGTTCTACTTATTATTAGTAATAAAAGAAAATAGAAAAAGATTGCTGTTTTGCCTGTATATTTTCCATATGATAATACGTGCAGCATTGTAACAGACACTTCTGTGCACTTGCAGTGAACCTATGAATGGACATACCACGTTAGCTTGCATGAGGATTTGGCAACAACAGTAGCAAATGGTTCTCCACTTGGCACTATTTGTACTGAAGTTTTGAGCCTCCTGCCCTGTCGGAGTATTTGGCGCTCATTAGCAATTACTAAATTTATATTGATAAACCTTTGTATCTGGTTGGTAAGTTAAATCGATCTACTTTTGACCTATGACATTAAATCCTTCAGAACACTCACATTTTTAGTAGTAACCCCTGTCAGAACCTAACACTTGTGTATCCATTGGTAAAATTTTTAATTCCCGACACATTATGAGTCAAATGCTGAAAACTCCTGCACCAAATAGGAGAACAACTTCTTGGTCTAGCAGGTATTGTGTTATATCAAGGATATATTCTTATTAAGGTCTAGTCCTACAACGCAGGTCATCGACTGTGAGAGTTCTTATGCGGGGTAAGGGCCCTGACTCTCCTCAAACAGGCACCGAAGTCTGAACCAACAGTTTGCACAATACCCAATAAACATGTGCAAGAATACAGCGATGGTCAAATTTCGCGGGACAAGTGACTTCGATTTTGTGTGTACGTTTTGGAGGGGGGGGGGTGCGGAAGTCCTTGACACCCACCCGCCGGATCCGACCCTTTAATATTAGTACTATATTGGGTCAACACTAGTCCTACAATGTAAGACGTATCTCCTGATATATTTATGGTTTACCTGACTTTTTAGACACAAAGAATACAAACCAATCCCCTCCCAATAATTAAATGTTTTCTCACCTCTGTCTGCGTGGGTTCAAGTCTAGGATTCGGCGAATATGGATATGTGAGAAAGCTTGCCAGTAGCTTCTCGTGGGTCGGTGGTTCTTTCCGGGGATTTCCCGGTTTCTTCCTCCACCATTAATACTGGCCGCCATGTATAACCTATCGTGTGCTGAAAAATGGCGTTAAGCCCCACAACAACAACAACATTAAATGTTTAGTTCTTAAGATCCAGAAAGAGGTGGATAATAATGTGTAGCAGTTATTCATATTTGCTCTCTCTCTCTCTCTCTCTCTCTCTCTCGATCTCTCGATCTTTCAATCGATCAATTGATCTTAACACACAATAACCTAAGCGCTTTACGCTGCACTGTTAGTAACTAAGCAAGCACCTGTCTGATTAAGACTTCAGAACATATCTAATTCATGGCCAAAACCAAAACCGGGGCCGCCATTTCATACTGTACCACTTTCAGTAAGAAGCCAAAGATAAGTCAAACAGTCAAATAAAACCAAGAGCTGGGTTTCCAAATTATTTAATAATTTTGCATAAGTACGTTGGAAGAAAGATAAGTATCTGGTCACCAAATTATTTTATTTAAAAGTTTCCATGGGCTGGTTTGAGTGCGTCTTTTTATCACCTGTCATATCAAATATCCTGGAGGTTAATATTCATGTTCGACATTGTGTAAGCTACGAATGTACATATACCTTTATTTTGGAATCACAGTTACTTTGTGCTATCTTTTCATACTTAGGGGTTGTTGGATACATATTACTTTTTTCTGCGTAACTGCGTGGCAGTATACATCGCCATGTTTTGCATATCTGCATAAATGAAAAGAATGGCCTATTTTAATTTTGTAGAACTTAGATGTTCATAAATATATATATATATATATATATATATATATATATATAGAGAGAGAGAGAGAGAGAGAGAGAGAGAGAGAGAGAGAGAGAGAGAGAGAGATTTTTAACGTAGCTTAAACAATTTTTTCAGTTATATCGCTACGATGTCTGCAGTGTGACATTTTAAAGTGATGTCTAGCACTGGGGCATCATGCCGCAGACATGTGGTATGATGTCCCACCCAGTCACATTATCCTGACACCAGGCCGACCAGTCCTAACACTAACCTCTTAATGCTGAGCGCCAAGCGAGGCAGCTGTTAGTACCATTTTTAAAAGTCTTTGGTATGACTCGGCCAGGGTTCAAACCCACGATCTCCCGCATCCAAGGCGGACACTGTAGCCATTCTAACATGTGATCATGAGAGAGAGTGTGTGTGTGTGTGTGTGTGTGTGTGTGTGTGTGTGTGTGTGTGTTATTCAAGCCCTGGAATGCAGTAATAATAATAACAAATTTATATGGATCATTTCTACAAATGAATATATGAGAATGAATGAATCCGTAGAATGCCACCAATTATGAACGGAAACCTTTTTTCAGTCTTTATCCTGGAGGTAATCAACAAACAAATATATATTCAAATTAATCCTGATAAAAGTGCATGAATCGCTGTGGTTAAATCATGGGATTATCATTAATATTGTGTTGATTACATATTCATAGGAATCGTGCTTATAGAGGTGCATGAATTCCTTGTGGTTAAATTACGAGACTAATAAGTATTTGTTGTGCTGATTACCCACATGATAATGGCCAAAGAAAGGTTTCAGTTCATAATTGGTGGCATAGCACGAATTCATTTATTTTCGCATATTCCTTTGTATCAATGATCCATATAACGTTTTATTTTTTATTTTCATTTTTGTATTTCTTATTATTGCATTGCAGGGCTCGATGAACGAGGAATGCGGGCTCACTTTTTGATGCTTATTATCAATGGCGACCGACACAAAAGTCAGATTTACTAGTTCAAAAGAGAACATTCGTTGCATACACGTATTTATGTAGCGATCACTAATATTTGTTGCCACTCGTACGTCAAACTGTCAGAACTACCAGCTGAACGTCGCAAGAGTATACTATCTTTACAGGACAGATTTAGTCTGATTATAGAATATGAATATATGCTAAACACTACGTTGAAGAAACGAGGAGACAAATTTGGGCTATGAAACTTATGCCATATACAGAGGGTTTAAACATACGAATTAACGTTCACAATTGTAATGGAGTTATGTTAAAATTGAAGAATTATCACGTCTTTTAAATACTGAGATGAGAACTGTATTTCTGTGACCAGGTGTGATTGTCGGTAGCAACGCACACTGCTCATCTAAATTGTCATTAAATGTTATATTAAAACACAACAACAGATTTCTTAATTAGTTCACTCGTGTGCACATATACACAGACCCATTCTCTCTCTCTCTCGGTTGCGCAGTAAACTGAAAACCTCTCCAAACCGCAAATCAAATTTGATTCAGAGGGTATTCGGTTTTGTGGGGTTTATTATATATTGAACCAAACTTGATCACATATTAATATACTAAACCCCTCCAAACCGATGTCCTTTTCAACCAAATATAATTTGCGGGTTTGAATGTTTTCGGTTTATTGCACAGAGAGAGAGAGACATTGCACACACACACGCACACACACACACACACACACACACACACACACGTTTGTTATTTTCTCTAATATTTACATGTGTTGAGAGTTTTGGATATTTATAATTTAATGCCCGAGGGCCTCTCGTGATCAGAAAGTGCAAAAATGGAAATACAAGTAAGAAAGAGAATTTGAATTCGAAGTGTACTGATTTTGAATTATTCTCTCTCTCTCTCTCTCTCTCTCTCTCTCTCTCTCTCTCTCTCTCACACACACACACACACACACACACACAGAGGACTGTCACACTAATGACGAAGAAATTCGGTGTTGTGTTTCACGACACCACAGTGATGAAACAGTAACACAGACAGGTTAGTTAGTTCTGATGCAACTGAAGTAAAGCGAAATCCCAGGAAGACAGAGCTGATAATCAGGATGACGATGATTACAACGATGGCAATAATCGTCATATACAAAATAGACAGTTGAAATGTTTCCAGATGTAGGGGAAAGTCATTTGTTTCTAAGCAACAATGTATTCGGTGCGATATATTCTGGGTGTAATGTCTGAACAGGGTCAGATTCTGAATAAGAATTGCAGGCTTTATAGCTGGATCAGTTAATTAGACCCGTTTAATAACAAGATATATATATAGTTTTCTATATGCTTTGTTTTAAACATGGTCATGGTTTTGACAGATTCCATAATCTAATGGCCCAAGGACTGAATTATAAAGCTGAAAAACATTAGGTGCGAACAACCTGAGGAAAGCAGACTCATCAAAAGCAAATACTTTGAATAAAAAAGGAGACAAATTTGGGCAAAGAAACTTATGAATTATAAAAATGAATTTTCATTCATAATTCTAACTGACTTACATTAGGTTTATAAAAGTATCACATTCCTTAAATGCTTACAGAGATGAGGACTAAACTTCTGTGACCAGGTGTGGCTTTCAGCAGCAACGCTCACTACTCATGTAAGTCTCATGTTGATACAGCTTTCCGTTCAGGAGGAATAGCAGTAACAGGATATTCTAGATGGCCAATGAAGTGGCCATATTTAACATCAGATTTGTACCATTATCATTTAGAAACGAGATATCATAATTCTTGCAGTGAAAAGCCCATGTTGATATGACCACCGATTCAGGTTGAGTAGCTAAAACGTTTTCAAGATGCCAGCTATAGTGACTATAATGGATATCCAGTGGGCACCATTTGGATTTAGAATCAACAATGAAGTCTTCTGGTGAAAACCCAATGTCAGTATGACTTTCTCTATCAGGAGGCCACATGTGACATCTGATCGGACAACAGACCATCCCGTAAGCACTTTTGATCTATGACAAGTAACACTACGTTAAAAGTGTAGAAATTCCTAAATAATTGATCAATAATAACAAAAGAGGCATGTGAGCCATACTGAGCGTGTATTAAAGCTTTTCTTTGGATTTATTTTCAAATATATGGGAAATTTTCACGGTTAAAAACAAAGACAAGGTGTGTAAAATTATATGTCATGAGACGAAAACCTTTTGAGATCATGGCAGTAATCATCCTGAGTAAACTTTATCTGTCACTTTTATTTCTGAATACATAAACAAGCATCCCTTGAAGGGGTTAACACTCTACTGGTTGCAAAGAAATTCCAGGAATGTATGATACAAGATACAGTTTGGTGAAAACCATGTCGCCATGACCATCCGTTCTGGAGTTGTGTTAAAATGTTCAAAGATGCCATGGTAGCAGCCATACAATCAGCCACAATATTCATTTAAGGCCAGCTAAATGGAGTAAAATCTTCAGGTGAAATCCCCATGTCAATATGACCATCCATTCAAGAGCAGATTTGATAATAAGATTTTCAAGATGGCCACAATGTTGGACATAGTGAATATCTGGGCTAATAAAACTTATTAATGCAAGGTTAGCAAAAATGTAATTAAGATTTTATTATCTTTGAAATTGAAACAGTGAAATAATGTAATGAAGATGACAATAGCACTCCACCAAAAATGTATGTAAATTAAATGAAAATGTCTGTGAGAATATTTTTAAGAGTATATGAAAGTTTCACCAATTTTTTTCTTGAAAATGTATACATAGTGAAAGCACAAGGGATTCAGACATTTGAGGAAATAAAGACAGAAATGAAAGAACAACTTCAGAAAGTTCAGGTCTGGAGAACAACCATAAAGAAAGGATTACATATAAGATGATGCAATTAAAACGTGTTTATTGTGTCAGAGTTACATATTAAATATATTACAAAATTGTCTCACCAAGATGTTTCTGATGCATGATGCAAGACGATGTACAAAATGACAAACCAAAATGATAATGCACAACCCTTTAGTGACAGCTTTTTCGTGTTACTATGGTGTACATTATGTACTTTCCAATAAATATCAATTTCCAAGATATATTTCATATAAAAATGCTTTTGTCAGACTATCACTTCTTCAAGAACACATGACTTTGTACTGTCATGAATTTATTATTTTCATATACCCCAAAAATAGTCAGTGAACAGAAATTACCATAAAATCTACAGCACATAGCCAGCTTTCAAAACAAAGTTAATAATGATAACATTCAGCACCTTGCCAAGAGGTAAAATATAAATATTAAAAAAATAACAATAATGCCCGACTACAAACCATTAAATACAGTTCAGAGTCACTTAGTTTTCAGTAATGGCTATGACAACATTTATGTAACAAGTCATGTGACTCTACAAGCAAAAAAGTAATGTTGAAAACGAACCAACCACAAAATATTCCAATTAATGCCACTGCTCATTTCACATCACTTCTGGCATTAGGTAATAACCAAATCTAGTGCAAAATTCAAAATGGTCACAGGAAAGAGAGTTGTGCTATTAAACATGGAGTTATAAGTTGTCAAACATAGGATTTGATCCAGAAATATTATATACATATTGCCAAGAACCCTTCAGCTGATGATAGCTCAACAGCTGCAAGAAATACCAGTAAGTGTATAAAATGTACTCTGATGTGTGCAAATGAAACTGTTTACAAATATTTGCAACTTTTAATGAATAGGTGTTAACAGCCCCAATACCTGATTTATTGGCTTAGTCCAACATCATGAACATGAACATAATCATTTTATGAAAAATAAACGATGAATTTGGATACAGCATTTCTTAGTTATAACATTATTAAACTATCACAGTCTCTTGCAAATCATCATAAACAATATTTACTGTATTTTGACAATATATTATGCATAATGTAGTGATTAAATCTTACCTCTTGCCAGAATTTTGATCACTGTCAATTACACGAATAACCACTACAAACTCATATGGATTTAAGAGATAATAAAGATACACTGTTTGCAATTCAGACAACATTTATGATGAAAACAGTTAACTATATCAGTAAGTAAGAATTAATGTATCTCTATTCTAAATGCAATATGTACAACTGGTAATAAGCAAAAGTTCAGAATAACTTTGCATATTGAAATTTAAAACAATACTATTTTTTTTTATTTTAAAGATTGTTCCTTTTGAAGAATTCGAAATTGTGATTTGTGTCACTTCAAAAATAAGAAACCACTACCAAATCTGATTTTTATCCAGCCAACATTTATGATGAAAACAGCAAAGTGCAGAAAGTGTGTATTAATGTAGGATAAGTCTCTAAATGCAATGTGTATAACTGAACAATACATAAATTATCTTCAAATGTCCAAATAAATCTAACATTCCTTAAATCAAGAAGGTAAAAGGTGAAATCTATAAGGAAATGAGATGAACTGCATAATATGAAGCACTCTTTCAGCAGTTTTGACTGTTGAGAGTGAACTGAACTGGTTTTATAGAAAACGTACAACTAGTAGTCTCTCTAAGCCAAGATAGGAGAAGGAATTTAAATATCCATCTCAATGTCATCAGCCTCGTCTGAAGATGGGTTTGAATCGATGGATTCAGCCCCTTCAACATGTAACTGTTCTAGCAGATATTCATTTGATACTAGACTGCCAATAACAGACGGAATCTCTTGCTCGATATTTGGTTAAGTCCAATTGCAATTTCTTGTGGAAATGTAAAGGAACTTCATTAACAATGCTTACATTAGAGGACATATTTCTCAGATGAAGAATACACCTCTCTATATTTAAACCCTCCAAGAGCAGGACAGCCCTGTGCACATCACTCTCTGCTCTCTCCAATGAAGTTAGTACTGCTTCCTGTTGTTTCTTATTAAAGCAATTTGTGCTCCTCATGTCACATGCAGTGAGTTCAATTTCTTCCTCACATCCCTCCTTTGTTTCATATAAATCAATCAGAAGTCTTTTAAGTTCTTCTGGAAGTGCAGCTGGAACCTCTAGAGATTTCAAGCTGTCCAGGTCCAGTTTTTCTGGATATGGCATTTTGCTGCCTTCCAACAAATTATACTCCTTATGTTGATGTTGAACAGCTGTGTTTACTTTTTTTATTTTTTTAGCTGTCTCCCAAGTCTTGCTGCAACAGCTTGTCCACCTTGAATAGACAGAAAAACATGAAATATGACCTTTTATTATGCCAGTTATATTTAAAAAGCCAGACCAACTTAACATATACTCCAATGAAACAAAATTCCATACCATCAAAACCTACACCAAATGAATTCCCTACACATTTTTTTATTGTTTCTTGTGTTTACCTCTCAAGTGCTGACTTGGTAATGATTGCCTGGCCTAATGTTTTCTTATTAAACAAAGACAACTGAATATCAAAACACATGTTTTAATTACCCAAAATAGCTATTAATACTTCTCTTTTAAAATAGAAAACTTCATTCATGCAAAGAATTAAAAAAAAAATATGTTGAACTTTGTTTAACCTGCTACTTTCATTTTTCACATTATCCCTTAACTCGTGATATTAAGGCTTGTATCCTCTACCCAATTCACCATGTCATTATGTCAGTACTTAGGTGCATATTTCTTCATCATCTGCAGTAAAAATGTTCTCTCTGCCATCAGCCTTTTCATCACCTGGACTTTGACAGATATTGTTTTCCTATTACTGGATTCAATGTGCATTTTATACTGGTCTGATGTCGAAGACCTTAAGGACCTTTCATGGCATCTCACAACCTCTTCTACACTGAAAAACATAAATCAGACTACTCTTAACTGTCAGTAAATTGTAATAATCACTACATCTATTGCCTTTAATTTAATTAAGTTTCTGCCCCAGTGTTCATTTTAGGCTGCTAGTGTGCCAATCACTATTGTTTTCATCTTTTGCACAATAAATTTTCCTCCGGAACAATTAAAACAGGGGAACTAAAAATGAGAGAAGAATATAAAATCTGTGTTGATTTTAGAGTAACTGAATAAAGTGCATACCAAGATTACTTGATAGTTTGCACTCACAGCAAAAGAAGCGCATCATGCTAAATTTCATTGGCTAACAGAAATGTTTTACATATATTGATTAGCTTGAAAACCAAACAAGAGCACAATGATCATTGAAAGAAAATTAAACAAATAGAAGATTAAATATTCAGCATAAACAATGCTGCATTTATTTCTAAAGTAGCATACAGACTGGAAAAAATCAGTGACTCAAATAACTAAAATACATTCTAACAGCTAATGGTAACCCAAGTGTGAGGAATTAAAAATCATGGTATGAAAGACTGATGGGGGGTGTCTGATAATGACCACAGGTGCTAGAGTCATGGACTTATTCATTTCTGCAACAAATCTTCACTTTTGTCAGCATTATATACTTTGAATCAGTCACTCTTGAGTCTGATTATATCATAGTTTGTTGTAATTGTATCATGAAAAGTGTAGACACTTTAATTGTAGCTGATAAGGAAATTCTGGAAAACCGTAAAGTAGTCTGACTTGGCAACCAAATGGTAGAGAGTGAATTTAAATGCACAAGTGAATAAATCCATGAATCACATACCTGTGATAAAGCTATGTATATGAATTTGTTGAATAAACATGAAATGGGCAATGATATTTACAACCAGTTTCCAAACAAACCCACTTTTAGACCATTTCTAAAATACTGCTACTGTACCAACCCACCAACTTGAAAAAGTGTTGGGTGTGCGTGTGTGTGCATCTGTGTGTAGAAAACTAAAGCCATTGATTCAACTGTTTTTAAAAACCTTTTTCATTCTAAGTTTTTGAAACTTCTCTGATGCACAGAACCATAGAACCAACAATTTAAGCATCCAAAACTGCCTCGCAAACTATGCATGTGGTTATTCCTACTGTAGCTAATCCAGCTGATTTTTAGTCCTCCTGCCTGCATGAATAGGCTGAAGTAAATATGCATCTCTGCAATTACTCACTTGCAAAAATCAACAAAAACATAATCTATTATTCACTGTGATCACTAATCACACTGCATCTTTTTTACTTGTTGGTAGTTTAGTGGCAACATTTAACAGGCAAGCTTGACCTCACTCATAAAATTACAGCTTTAATTTTAAAATATACTACATTCTCAAACTATGATTCTGGCAAGATGCACCTTTGCAGTTAAAGAAACTGCCTGTACAACAATGTCTTGAATCATACATATAGTAGCAAACGGCTATGCGACTTGAAACTCTTTAACTAGTGGGTCAACAACTCCCAGTGTAGACTGACTGAAAGAGTATATTTCAAAATAATACTGACTTGATGCATATTGAAATATAATTGAAATTTTTTTGATGTCTTTACTTTCAAAGAAATTATAAAATTATTCAAGGAAATATTATTGTTTAGGGCAACACTGGCACATTATTCAAAGCACCATTTCAGTTGTAAGGATACAAAACTACTGTATGAAGTTTTGTATGTATAATTAAAAAAGATATGTTATAAGAGATGAACATCTTACCTTAAATGGTAGTATTTCTTCAAATTGATAGCATGTCTCTAATGGGGTAAGTGGTTCCTGAAATTTGTTATAAAGCATAAATTCAAAATATTGCTTATGCAATTGCAGCTGACATGGTGAAGTCACCTATAATAATTGGAGGTAGAAAAAAGCATAGATTTAATAACATACATTACTTAATGTTACAGTAAAATATACATGATTCAGACCAACTGAAAATGAGTGGTTTAAAGGTTTTGTGACAACACATTTTATTTCTCCCACAGGGTGATTGCAAAACTCGAACTCTCTTTAAGATGAGATAACCTTTGTGGAAAAGATCACAACACATACTAAGTTTTGTGAAATGTCACCTAGCAGTTTTGAAAAGAAAGATCGGTTAACAGGTAGATCGATAAAACAGACAGTTGTTGTTGTTGTTGTGGGGCTTAACACCATTTCTCAGCACCAGATAGGCTATACACGGCGGCCAGTATAACTGGTGGAGGAAGTAACTGGGAAAATGCCGGAAAGAACCACCGACCAACAGGAAGCTACTGGCAAAGTCTCACATACCCACATTTGCTGAGCCGGTTACTCAAACCCATGCAGACAGGGGTGAGATTGCATTGATCTGTAACGAAGAGTGCTTTAGACCACTTGGCCACCCGGGGCCCCCAAAACAGACTGATAAAGGGTATTATTATCATTGTAAAGCATGTGGATAATAAAACATCGACATTTAAAAAAATGCAACAAAATTAAAATTATCAGAAATATTTATTTTAGAACCTGGATGCAGGTCTACAGTTATTTCTATTTTAATCAGACTCACCTGATCAAATCACATTATGTGAAACTGAACCAATGATCAGAATACAACTTCAGAAATGTAGAACACTAATTATATATCATACACAGGATGTGTAAATGCTTTCACATGATAATGTGACTGAATCTGTCAAATATTCGACAAACCAGTGTGCTAATTATGAAAAAAGCGTGGGTTTTAAAATCTTGGTGAACTGGATACTTGTAAGAATAATATTCTGTAAAATCTAAATTTTATGTCAATGTAAGGTTGCTACATGCCACAAATTGAACGCCACAACAAACAACAAATTTTTGCTGGAAACGACATAACTCGTGAAAAAAAAAACATGACTTTACAAACCAATAAAAAATTACTTTTCCATTACATGTATAAATAATTAACAACTGTTTTCAAGAAAGAATATAATCACAAATGAGGAATAATTATGAAAAAGACAAGAATGCATAACTTCTGAATCTACCAATCTTTTATGATGCTTGGACAATTTGACCTTTAAAACTTCACAGAAACCTTTGGTGGACACATGACACTCCAGCAACAGCACTGTCATCCACCCAAGAAGTCTATGTGGAAACTTGAAATGGGATTCTTAGGTGAGGAAGGCCAGAGATAACTACGGATCATTGTACTCGCACCCACATAATTCAATGATACGCTTGTGCTGTCTGCCTAATAAAAGAAAAATGCTGATTGGAAAAATGAAGTTGTAACAAAAGAATGCATTTGATCAACATTACCTGAAAACAGCAAAGTTATTACATAACAATAATCAGAAATGAAATAGCTTCCATTTGCAAATCCCACTGTTTCCACTGCTTATTCCAATTGGAAACTTTCATTGCTGTATGATTTCATGTAAAAATAACAGATTTCTAAATAGATTTTTGCAACGACAACCCCCCCCCCAAACAATAGGCTGAAGAGTACCCAAGATTACTAAACAATGGCTGAGATATCCTGCAATGTGTCAGAGCAGTTGGTCAAATTACTCGAAACTATTAAGATGGTTATTGACACTGAAAATTTATTCTAAGTTTGTTATCAATGGCTGATTAGTATCATTTGCGCAAACTTAAGAAGCCTAATAATGAGATATTTTCCCTTTGAAATGTTTTAAACTTTGCTGAACAGTTTGCAGGAAGAATTGAAATTGTTTCCACATGTAGTAATGATGTACATATTAGATCCAAATTTCTTATCATAAGTACCAGTCAGAAATGTAGCCATTCCAGGATGGTTTTCTTCCTAAAATTTGGTCAAACCAGTTGGGTGATTTTTCAGAAGCAGTTTGTAGATTTCTGTGTTTGGCAATGATAATGGACCTTTCTTTAATTTGTATATATTAAAGAGAATAAATGTATACTAACCCTGTTCATCCATTACTACAATCTACTGAAAAATAGTTGGTTTGACATACATGGTTATCTGACCTTCTCCACACTGGTGTGTCTGTGTCCACACAAACGAAAGTACCATTCTGAAGAACAAGAAAATGCAGGTTACTACTCATTTGAAAATATATATTCCCTTCTGTGGAGTAATCTCTATACAATAAAAAGTTTCTTTTGTAAATAAAATTAATACTACTAATAATACTAGTGAAGAAAAATAATGTAAAAGAAAATAAAAAGAAAGAACAAATCACATTAATATACAAATGCTGCACAATATTATACTCCCTTCAACTGCTTTTCAATTACTGGTAAATATGCTTCTGACTGGGTGAAAATCTGTTTTCATAAACTTACTAGATCCACTAAGGATTAACAAGGAAATTAATAAAAGGATAACCTGGACTGTATATCAATATCTTGAAGATGGAAAACCTACAGACAATTTCAATTCATACAAAACAATATAAATTGAGGCCAACAAAACTTACACATCAGAAATTAGTGTAAAGTGGCAGGAAAATCAATAACCTTAAATATTTAGAACACGTGCAGATGTGGTAGATTATGACCAATGTCAAGACATTCTCTGCAGTACACAGCTGATGTGCCACAGTCCATGCAGCGAAAAACCTGATCGAGACTTTGCGTACAACAAATGCACTGGCTGAGGTGGTGTAAACAACACTGCTGAGCCAACTTCAACCAATTCATCAGTAAGAGCTGCCCAATTATCTAGTCTTTCTTTCTTCTTCTCACGGTAGGAGACTTCTGTTTCATCTAGGGCACCTGCAAGATTTTGAAGCACTTTATTTGTTGTTGATTAATATGAGAAAAATAACACAGATTATGCATCAAAAGTATATTGCAGTCACATGTAAAATAAATGTAAATAAGCGCATACATGTATGAGAAGGAACAAAATGCTAGAAATAAAATTTGCTTTTGTAGTATATTCAGACTGTAACCACTGTAATTTTATTCTTCTGTAATTATGCCTCTGCTGGCTGTTCTAATTTTATTACTTTTCAAAAAATATTTTTTTTTCACTTCTGGCAGTATTTGCCAATTAAAGACATTTGCCAGGTAAGCATTTATTATGTACTGAATGACTGAGATGTCTATTAAAGAAAGGCATAATAAATATCAGAGGAAACAAGATTAAACTTTCTATCAAATCTTATGGAAGGTATTTTTGTAAATAAGAACATGTTCTTTTTGCAAGGGCTCTGCATTAGGATCTTAAAATAGGGACCGACTGTAATTTACCTGAGAATAAAACTGCCTCTTCAGATTGTTTATCTACATGTTCTGAGTTTGAAGGCTATGGACCCGTTTGCAGATATTGCCACTGGAAGAGATCCACTTGTTTCATCTACGGCCACTGGGTCTTGTTCTCCACTAGCAGTCGGTGAAATTCTCTCATACTTTACCCTAACTGACTTCTTTTGAACAGATATATATATTTTCTCTTGGCTGGCTTTTGATCCCATGAGAACCACAGGGGCTCGTATCGTTGCTTACAATTTACCTGTCATACATGTACTATACAGTTATTGTATAGTACATGTATGACAGGTAAATTGTAAGCAACGATACGAGCCCCTGTGGATGGAGCAGTCTGTCACATCAAAATGCAGCTTCGCTATAAAAAGACTAGGCCAATACATCCCCGTTTGTTCGTACCCCCCTACCGATTTCAATAATGAAAACGTTTAATGTGATAAAAAGATGCACAGAACTAAGTCAATTGAATCATTGATTTATAATTTCTAACCTGACTGTGACCAGAATGGCACTAAAACTGGCATCCCCTTGCATCTTTCTTTTTTTTTGGGGGGGGGGGCACCAGACAGATGCCCCCCCCCATTTACCCCCCAAAAATAAAAGGTTTTTATGTTTACATGTATCCCCCTCAGAGGCGTTGCAAGTGTATCTATTTTAAAACAGAATTTTGATCCCAATTTTGTGTGGGGTATTTTATTTTTCCCTAGTGTTATCTAAAAAATGAGTTTCCCTCTCTGGTTTAAAACACCAGTTTGGAAAACATCATCTTTTTATCTTCAGTGACCTTTGCCAAAGGGTCCCTATGTCCTGTGTATGTTATCTGTGTAATGCTATAATGTATGTATGCTATAGATGTTTTTGTAAGGACGGCATAGTAACCACATTCTTTCAGAGTTTTTCTATGAAGGAAAAAAAATTATTTTCCAAGACGAAATTTATATTTAGATCATTTGCAAATTTATCATTTTGTATAAGAAACGGTGTACTAATTTTGAATTTATATTTGAAAATAAAGCCTGGTGTTTTAATGAGTGCAGAATTGTGTATCGTTTCTTATTTTGATTGAAATAAATAAAGGAGGTTGGTAATAAGACCAGTCTGTAAGGAACCACATGTTTTTATTTATTTAAATAACATGCTTCTCTTAACCAGACATAGCCTTACTCCAATACAACTCCACCATTTAAAAAACCCAAATATAAAGGTCCAAAAGGGATTGCATATTTATATGAGTTTTTGTTAGTCCCTTTTCTGATTTTATTATTATCTGGAATCCATTTACGTGAAAGAAAAAAAGTCCCTTGTGTTTGTGTTTGCTTGTCCATTTTCTGCACATGTCCTTTTCGGAGGCTCTTCCACCGACCTTCCCACTTCGCGTAGCGCCTTGTGGTATAGCCCGGTGGCGTTTCTGTATCCTACTTCATCGATGTGCAGATAACCCTGTCCAATTTTAAATTTAAGAGAAAATTGATTGTCTAATTATATTAGTACAGGATTCCAGTTCTATATTGTTGATTAGTAGGAAAATAAAAAAAATAAAAAATAAAATAAAAAGTTGAACATTTTAAAGAGGACAGGTCATTTACGTATCATGATAACCTGTCCACATTCCCTCATAGTGTCTATTATATAATTAGTTTGTCCGAAGAAAGTTTTTTTTTATCTAATTTCACGTCCAGATATAAGATTCGGTTTTGCTGATATTTAATTGTTTTAGTTTTAGTTATCGAAGCAATAATATTGTCTCTTATTCTTTTTTTATTTTTACATTCTATCATAACATGTGTTTTTGTAAAGTTGTACGCTTTACATAGGGGACACTGTGGAATAACTTTTATCATACCATTTCTTTTTGCTACTTCACCAGTGAGCCAAACATCGTGTAAATATTTGAAAATGATACTCTGAATTTTTAATGATTTTATGTTTGCCCAATTTGTCCAAGAAGTGTTCCAATCCACCCCCCAGTTTTCCCTTTCTACTTTACATCTTTGATTTTTGGTATAAATGTCCCTTATTAGTTTATATGTGTTTTTATCCCCTTCCCAAATTTCTTTATTATCCCTGAATTTAAAAACCAATTCTTTTATATATTTAAATTTTTTGTCTACGAACAATTTTTTGGTTAAAGAATTGTTTCTGAAAATGCCCTGTCTGTTTCTGTTGATAAAACCAAACCAATAAATATAGATAACTTCCCACGGCATATCCGGGGAAGCTTTAAATTATAAAAATCTGTTTATAATGTTGGCTTCTTGCATCCATTTTAAATTTGGTAAAGCTAAACCTCCTCGTTTATTTTCCCGATATAATGTTTCTTTCTCAATGTAGTGTAATTTGAAATTCCAAATATAGTTTATTATTTCTTTATCTATATTGTTTAGCACTTTGTAGAGCAGGTCTAGAGATTTTAAAATGTAATTTATGTTAGAGTAAAAGTAAGTTTTTGCAACTTGCGCACGCTCCATTATACACAGTGGCGTTTGTGCCCAGATTTCAATATTTTTATTTACTTTATTTTTTAGGTTTTGTAGGTTTTCTGTCTTCTCATTTTTGCCAAAGTATATACCTAAGGCTTTAACCTTCTCTTTTATCAAGTGGGGTGGGAGCCCAGGGTGGTTCCCTCTCCAGTTACCTATTTTTAGTATTTCAGTTTTTTCATGATTAATTTCTAACCCCGAGGCTTTACCGAAATTTTCATATTCCTTTTCCAGGTGTTTAAAGAAATTTGGGTCTCTTATAAAGTTCGTACAGTCATCCGCATGTTGGAGCATTTTGAATTCCTCTTTCAAATTTGGGATCTTATTTCCTTCTATAAGTTTATTAGTTCTTATTTTTATACTTAGTATTTCAATTGCTATTACGTATAATAGCATTGATAGAGGACAGCCCTGTCTGACTGATCTCTGTATTCCAAATGTTGCCGTGGTACCACCATTTACCTGTACTCTAGCATTTATATCTCTATACAGGATTTCGGTCCATTTACTGAAGTTTTCTCCGAAACCAAATTTTACAAGTACTTGTTGTATATAGTTGTGTTCAATTCTGTCAAAGGTTTTTTCTTGGTCGAGAAGCACCATAGCGCCTGTTTGACCTGAATCTTTTATGAAATCAATTATCGTCCTGATATTTAAAACATTGTTCTGGATATCGTTTCCAGTAGCGCCACATGTTTGATTTTTATTTATTATTGTATTCATACAATGTTTAATTCTATTTGCTAGTATTTTGCTTAAGATCTTGTAGTCATTGTTTAGGAGGGAGATGGGCCTCCAGTTTTTTAAGTCTTTTTTGTCACCCTTCCCCTTGTATATTAGTATAATCAAACCTTCCCTCATTGTATCTGTCATTTAACTATTTTTTAAAAGTATGTTATTATACAAAGATTCCATAATAGGCGCTAACTCACGTTGGAATTTTCTATAAAATTACCCCGTGAGTCCACCTCTTCCTGGTGACTTCCCTTTGGCTAGGGAGTTGATAGTTTTTATAATCTCTTCTGTAAAAATGAAGCCATCACATAAGTCTTTATGTGCTGATGTAATTTGTTCACATTTAACATCATTTAAATATGAATTTATCATGTCACCATTTATACTTTGAGTTTTATACAAGTTACTATAAAATAAGTTAATTTTTTCCAGGATTTCACATTTCTTATTTAAAATATTTCCTTCCTCATCAATTAGTATATTAAGATTTTTTCCTCCCCCTTCTAAATTCCCTCCCTTTTAAATAACCCCCTAGCTTTAGTATATAAATCTGAAAATTTTCCCGCCCTAATTTCTACTCCCTTATTTTCCTGTACCCTGATTTCTTTTAGTTTTCCTTGCAAAAGAATTTGCTTTTCCTTCTCCTTTACTTTTTTTGAGTTGTAAAATTATTTCCTCTTTCTCTTTCTTTCTCAATTCACTTAATCTTTTACTATAATTTAAGGCTATATTTTTAAGTTTCTTTTTAAAGTTATCCCATTGAATTAGTATATCTTTCTCTTCCATTAAAAACATCCTATTTATTAATTCCTTTATTTCCTTTATAAATTCTTCATTGTCTAAGAGTCTATTGTTTATTTTCCATGTGCCCTTTCCCCATTTAGTTATAAGTTTTGTTTTTATTTTTATTTCAATTAATTTATGGCCCGATATCATAAAATCTGTAATATTAGCATCTACATAGAGTCCCTTATTAAAAAAAGTCCCATAGAATTTATCTAATCTAGTTGCTAGTCCATTTTTATACTCATAAGTATATTCCGTGCGAAGTAGATTTAGTTTTCTATATATATCATCTAGTTTATGTTTTTTTTTAAAATTCCAACATAGTTTTCCTAAAGATTATATCGTTTGAGGTTAAATCCCCTATCCTATCTATATTGTCGCTTACCCAATTAAAATCCCCTCCAATCACCAATTCCTCCATAGAGAATTCACTTATGTATTTATCAAATTTTTCAATGAAGTCAGTTTTTTTTTGTATTTATTTGCCAGAAAATATGTATTAATTATGTTAAAACTGTTTACCCTGACATGAAGTACTCTACCTTCTAAATCACTTTTCCCTTCTATTTTTTCCCAGTTTAGGTAATTTTTGTTTTTAATTATAGTAGCTACTCCCCCCCCTTTACGTCATTTCCTGCATAATTGCTTATTAAGACAATAGCGTCTAGTTTTCTTCTGTATATGCCAAAAGATCCTTTGTAAATCCATTATGCGTTTCCTGGATTAAAAGTATATCGTAGGTATTATAGTAATTACACAATTTATCTATTTTGTCTGTATCTATACCATTTATATTTATTGATGCTATATGGAAGCTGGATCCCTCCATTTTTTACTATCCCAGGCGGCCACATCTGTCATCTTTATAAATTCTTATATTTTAAAGATTAAGTAGCGTTATTTGTTTAGAATTTTAAGATTTACTTTAAGGTTATTCATTTACTTAGGGGGTGTTAGCCCCCTCTGTTGTATCACTATTGTTTGGCTCATTTTTGTCATTTGAGTTTCCCATTGTGCATGTAACCATTTCTGTCTCTTGTCCATTTTCCGTTTCTTTATCAATGTCACTGTCGTTTTCCATTTCCATGTCCGTTTCTTTGTCCGTGTCGTTGTCTTGTTGTTCTGATTGTCATCCTTGTCTCGTTCTGAAACGTCACCTTCAGGGTTCATTTGACCTTCCTTATTTATGGTGTTCTTGCCTTTCTTACCCCCTTCTTTCTTTTTTGGGGGGAGTGATTTTTTTCCTTCTTCCTTTTTCCCTACTAGGCTGTCACTCCCTGAGGATGACAGAGAAAGAAGTCGCATCTTTCTTTTCTTTAGTCTTTGAGTAGGTCTAGGTGTATTGGGGGTGGAGGTCAGGGGATTTACCCCACTTTCCTCCGCTTCCTTGGAACTTCCTAAGGAGATTTCCTTTTCTTCTTCCTCCTCCGCTAAGGGGAAGAATTTATTCTTTTCCAGAATTCTCTCATCTAGACTCTTGTTTTTTAGAGAGTAGTGTGATGGTGTTTTAAAGGGGCTTAGGAATTTGTTCCACTCCACGTTTGGAGTTGAATCTTCTCCATTTTCCCCTTGTGTTTTAGAGTCCTCTTTATTTTGAGTTTCATTTGGAGGTTCATTTTGTAAGTTAGTTTTCTCTTCTTCCCTGACTTTTTCCACCATCAGATTAACTGCTTGGTGAATTTCCTCTAGCTATTCCTCGTTTAAATTCACATTTTCTGTTCCTTGGGCTACCTTGCTTGCATAGGTAGCACCAGCATAGGTCGCTCCAGGTATGAAGTTGGGACATTCTCTTGCTGCGTGTCCTGCAAGTTTGCATTTTGGACATTTCCTGTCCTTTTCGCAGCCATAATACTAATTTCTTAGAAGAAATCCCAGCACATAAAAGTGCGAGGGGATTTTCTTTGCGTCATCTCTGTCTATCGTGACAATTCTGAAGCCAGTCTTTATCCCTTGGAATCCCCAAACAGTCGCCATTTTGTGGCGTTTTACTTTAATCTGGAGTTTCCTTTCCATTTTGGTGATAATCTCCTCCGTCTCCACTTCCAAGGGCAGCCCCGACACAAAAAGGTCGATGGGCCTCCCTTGCATTTCTCTTACTATGGGGGTAGTTTTATACACCCTTGCTTCTATCTCCGTTACTTCTATGTATTCTTTGTTAATGAGGGGCTTTTGATAATCTCTAGGATATACAACAAATTTGTTGTAGCCTGAACTTTGTATCCCCTCAATTTGGGATATATCATATCCTTGCACTTTCAGGGCTGTTAATATGTCAGCTTGTCTGGGTCCATTTTCTGCGACCCCAAAGTCCAATGTCTGACAACCTTCCGGGTGGTAAACTTTTAAGAAAGGTTTCCCACATGGTTTGTCTATTTCTGTTCTAAAATAGGTACAAAGCCTATTGCCTTGTTTCATGTTTAATGCGCTGTCTACTTGCGCTTGGGTCATTGTGTACATAAAGGGTGAGTACAATTCACTTCTTACTGGGGTCCAAATTTGAAAATGGTGGTTACACACCACTGATAGCTTTGACCTAGCTATAAAGGCGTACAGGTAAATGCAAAAATGTAGATGAATAATGCTCAGAAATGACTGTAGATACAGTAAACCTACAACTTATGCTAGCAATAATAACAAAATTGGAAAACTATGATAATAAAGATGCAAATAAGGAAATGAATAGCAGAAAATAAGTGCAAAATAAGTGCAAAATTTACGAAATTTAAATCTCCAAAGGGAGACAAGCAGAAATCGAAAAAAATCAAAAGGATTTCTGCTAAATGAAAAGAATGAAAATGAGAGTGAAACAATGAATGTCTGCAAAATACTTCTCTTCACACAGGTATAGTATCCAAAGTCTGCTTGGTCCTGGCCATTTTGAGATTTATTTAGCAATGACTTTACTTGTCCAACAGGAGTTTAAGAATCTTTGTTATAATTACTTCAGTAAAAGACAACACAATAAATTCAAGATCAAAATCTATCATAAGTTTGGGAATGAAGCCATAATCACGATATACATATTATGAAGAAAGGGAAATTGAATGACGCATCCAAACCAGATGTTTTATTTTTAAAAAATTGTGCACATGCGCAATAGAGAAAATATTCAAACAACATTGTGAAGGCTTGGTAGTGACGTAAGGTATACTGCATCGTACGAAAATTTACGTTGTTGAGGGTTGAAGGCCTTAACAATATCAACAATTCCAGGCTTGTAGACTGAAAACAATGGACGCATCGAGTAGTAACTATGGGTGAAATCTATAGATTTAGACCTACTTCGTTCTGAATCAAAAAGGATAAAATGTGAGAGGATACATCTATATATAACTAGCCTGACATATTTTGTTTGTAAAGAGAAGTAATTGAGGTATCGGTTATTTTAATCGATTTTAGGTTATTATTATAGCTAGGCATGCGTATTTACCACTGGCGATATATTAGTGTAGGTTTGTTTAAACGCTTTGATTTCCAGTGTTATGAGGGCGTGATAGGGAAATTTGAATGTAGCGGATGTTTGTTTGGGTTTAAATCAATCCTTGAGGTGATGAGCAATCTGTATAGCACACCTAGTAAGTCCGGTATTTACTCATGTACAATCAGTAGGATGATACACTGCCTTCCGCACCATATTAAGAATGCATTGAAGAAGGTTACCGATATGTAATGAATTCCGTATGCAAATTGGTGATAATAATCCCGTTCCAAACTCGGGTCATAATTGTTACTTCTTGGTCAGTGCACAGCAATTAATTAGGTATTGATGAAGGCCCGGAAATAGAATATGTGACTAACGACATCCTGCTTTGTTTATAGTTCAGCCTCTCAAAAATGCAACTTCCGATGACCTATGACAGTTACTTTACTGTGAGATCATCTTTGAGAATTTTTTGCATAACATATTAGACTTTGGACAGAATTGAAACTTCAGTACTGACAAACTAATGCAGGGACTATATAAGGAAACTATTTATGACCTGAGCCCTGTCAGTGTGCTATATTAAAATTTTTGAATGGAATACGGTGTTTATTAGCTACATGAAAGTTTCACACTTTGTGTATGTTGACTCTAAAAACTAGAAATATCACATTAAAATTGTAATAAATGTATGCTTAAAAACTGAAATGATTAAAATCTTTACCATAAACGTTCATTTTTTATTCGCTGGGGGTTGAATTGTATTCATATCTTCATGAATATATTGAAGACGAAGCATGTCAAAATATTGGCATTATTTGTAAAGATGAAATGTCTGAACATTCTAAACGACTTAGGTGCATCCGATGTATTCAGTAATAGTTTGTCTGTTAACGCAGACCATGTCAGCTGCGGACCTCATCATATCTACAACTGTTACAATAGTCTGTACTGCCAAGGATTTGGCAATTTGTTTCGAATATCCAAACTTCAGGCTACAGTTAAAATTATGTATGGAGTCATATGAAATATAATAATATGTATTCTATTCCTCAGAAACACACATTTCTATGGTATGGATAGACGGATGGATAAAAAGTGGGGGTGCCTAATGTATGGATGGATGCATAGATGTTTCTTTACGTTCAGTAAGGAGGATAGAAGAAAGAAAGAGGGTGGTCTTTATCTTGTTTGACTGTCTTATTCTGACAGCTTTATCTTTAATGATTGATTCATTTATAAATCACAAGTCAATTTTATTTAATCTTAGATTTTTCATTCTTTTGATAATTTTGTTTATGTGATTATATTCTGAAAGAAACTGCTTCGAACTCTCGTCAGGTCTCACAAGGTTGTAGTAGATAACACAATGGTGTGTAATAAGCATTGTGTTACTTATGCATTCACCTATTACATTTTTTCCTGTGTTTATTGTTCATATTGTCTTTAGGTATTTTGTCTTTCATTGTGCAAGTTGAATAAAAGCATTGTTTTTTTCTGTCGACAGTGTTACGCTCCTGGCTCATGCTAAGGATGCGCATACGGGTGATCTCCCTAGGATTGAATGTGCAGTTGGCCGTTGTAGTAGTCAGACTTCCAGTTGCTGGGCCTACTTTTGTACCTAAAGATAAGTCTGTATCATATGTCTACGTCTTTCCTTTGCACGTTTCCTAACATCTGGATGTTTTCCATATAATTGATGGTAGACACTGTCAGTATCCATGTACTCCAGTTATCTCCGAGTCCTTGCTGACAATGTACTACCAGAGTGTTTTCCTTTTCTTTTTAGTGATGATCTAAGTCTGTCATTAACTTCATGTAATAATAAAAGCACTTTTGCATCAAAGTTTTTTTTGGAAAATAATAGTTTAGGTACGAAGACACTAACCGATCTTTTCACAGTCGTACATCCATGCATGTCTGTATTTAGTTGCAGTCTTTGTACAAAATCACAAGAAAATTTAATTTTCAGAACTCCTAGGGGAATATTCTTGTCATTTTGTGTCAAGCTTAGATGATTCGCTTCATTAGGGTTTAAGAATGTTGGTGGCTTCCATCAATTCTTAGCTTTTCCTCCAACACAGACCTTAAAATAATGACAATATTTGCGGCAGTCCAGAAGATAACTGCACAAAATGGCGTCCAGTACATGGGGAAGTTTACATTTGATAATTCTGACATCACCAAATGAAGCCTCCATTATCAGTTTGAAAAACAAATTGCAGCGGACATTAACACTTTGACTGAAAGCCTACTGTTTCAGCTTTTTTTCTTACTGTTGGTTTTATTCCTGGGAACATGTTTTCACTGACAGAAGGAGCATTTTGCCTTTTGAACTGGGAGCCACCAAAAGAGAGGGGTCAGACAATCGTTCTCCATCCCACATTGGAAAACAATACCGTGAGTACTCTAAAATCCACCAACAGCCATCTGCTGTTGCATGTTAAATCAGAAATCAAAATCTCTTGCAGCACAGAGTTATTGCTTATTTCCTTTGCGATCACTTACTCAGACTGTAACGTGAATGGCACCATATTTGGTGTATAGTCAACTTGGCCTTTAGGACACTGCATTTACTTTTTAATCAGCACAGTTTGTTTATTACTGCAAGTCCTGTAATATATTATCTCTACAACAGCTTTGGATTCGACTCTAAGAGCTTGAAGTGAGCTTTGACAAGGTGTCTTTTCATGCCTAAAGTGAATGGCATTGTTCCTAGCATCACAGGCAATATTTATTTACTCATAAGCTTCTACAACACGCATTACATTAACTTTTCAGACAAGCTTCATCAATGTAAGCATCACAATTATCTAGACCAGAGGTAATCATATTCATCAAACGTTGAAAGGTACTTAGGGAACCCTTCATCCCGAACGGCATTACTTTATATTGATAGAGTCCATCTGGAGTCACGAATGCCGAAATTTCCTTTGCCCTTTCCGTTAGTGGAATTTGCCAAAATCCTTCAAGGTCAGATTTGCTGATATACTTGGCATTTCTAATTTTATCAATGCAGTCATCGATCCTTGGTAATGGAAATGAATCTGTTTTTGTCACACTGTTCACCTTCTTATAATCAGTGCACATGCGGAAAGTTTTATCCGGTTTCGGAACAAGTATACATGGTGAACTCCAGTCACTTTTATTGGGCTCTATGAAATCGTTCTCCAGCAAACTGAATTTCCCTTTTAAAGTATTCCTGTTTGAGAGGGTTCATCCTGTATGGGTGTTGTTTCACAGGATTTGAATTTACAATTTCAACGTCATGAAAAAGTTTGTTTGTCCTCGTAGGAACATCTGGAAACAAGCGCTCATATTCGAATAACTGTCTACGTTCATTCTTTTATTGTTGTTGCAAATGCGAAAGTTTCTGGTCCGGATTTTTCATAATTTCCGAATTCCGAAGATTTGTTGCTCCAAAATCAGTAGAGTCCGATAGAATTTCTTCATTTAAATCCTCAGTTTGTGGGACAGGTAAAACTAAATTAATTTTGCATGGTTTACCCGGCTATCGTTCTCAATATACCGGTACTCCTTTAATTTATTTACATCAGAGTACTATAATTATGATTTAACGCATTCATTTTCTTCTTTACTTTGTAAGGGCCATAATATCTGACCTGAAGAAAAGTTTGAAGAATGAGCAAGAGAGAATGAACTCTATTACTGGACTCAAAAGTTCTCTGTTTTCATCACAGTGGTTTAATTTGAATTTCCATTTTAAAAGATTAAACATGCTACTCAACAATATTGGGATATAAAACAACGAATATAAAGAAAACAACGATGTAAAAACAAACGTCAGTCAGTAAACATATTTAACCTGATTACTAGTACCATATCGAATAAGCCATGTATTTATTTATACAACTATATCGTCACAGAATTAGTTTACAAAAGTACAGTTAAGTCTGTTTATAGACCGCATATAAAATATATCTGCATAGAAAGAAAATAAGACCAATTACTTTTTTCTAATGTGACCTTCATTTTAAGCAACGATATATAAACGACACATGACCGAAAGGGACACGCGGTTCTGCTTCTTTGATTGTCATATATAGATATGTTTCAATGTAAATACTTGAAGAAATAGTGTTTCATCCGTGATTTCTCTTACTATATGTACCAGTCGTCGAAGGTAATTTATTGGGAAATGATTGTCCTTTCATTCATCTATGTGTTGCCTCTTGCAACAAATAGATGAGCGATAATGGATAATGCTCAGATGTCCCCTATTATTGGTGCAAGAGTACCAATTGTTGTGAGTAGTATATATAGCAGTGGTATATTTAGTTTATTTTGAAGTGACGCTTTTTTATAACAAAATACAGATAATGCCGAATCATTTGTCCACCATTTTCAATGTTTCCATTATGAGTTCAAAGCCACTGTTTTGCCAGAATTGATTATGTGAAATATTACTTCAAATACTGCCGCAATCATTTTCAATATAACTCCTAAGACCACTGTAACACTTTTATCCACTACTGCATGTCACGAAATAAAACTAGTATAATATCTCCACCAGCCACTTCAAAACAGTATTCCACTTAAAACTATGCATCACTTTGTCCCGCTTGAACTTAAATCTACATTAATTCTACTACTTTAGTTATTTCCAATAGGAATTTTGTATGTCTTTCCACTATTGTATGAAACAAACGGATTATATTCGACACTATTGCGACATTTTTACTACTGAGTCCTTATCATCTTTTACCCACTATTATTTATTTTTCCTCTAATTACAATATGATGAGTTCTGTACTACTTTGTTTAATTTTACAGCGTTTAATAACAAATTACAAAAAGAATCTATCACCGTTTTCCATTAGAATAAATCCTCATTATTTAAAAGTACTATTGGACTGCTCCGGTGGCTAAGTGGTTAGAGCGTCCGTCTCGTAAACAGGAGGTCGCGTGAGGTCGACTCCCGGCCGAGTCATACTAAAGACTTCTAAAAATTGTACTAACAGCTGCCTCGCTAGGCGTTCAGCATTAAGAGGTTAGTGCTAGGACTGGTCGGACTGGTGTCAGGATAATATGGCTGGGTGGGACATATCTGCAGAATGATGCCCCAGTGATAGACATCACTATAAACTGCCACACTGCAGACATCGTCGCGATGTCTGAAAAAGTTTTAAAGCCACGTTAAAAATCCAAATCACACACACAAACACACACACTATGATTATTATTAGTTTGAAATTCAAAGGTAACACTAAAATAAAAATGTTACATCGATAATAAGGTCATGGCTATTCAATTAAATGGAAAATCTTATTATTCAAGGATAATGTCTGTGTGTGTGCTACTTCACACTTTCTTAATGTGCCAGATAATTGGGCCATGTGGATATCACCTTCCGAATTTGGCGTTTTATATTCTCACTTCACTATATTTCAAATTATTTCACTTTTAATGCGAAGAACGATTGTGGGATCTTAAAGAGCTGTATTTAATATGTAATATTTTTTTTTATATTCCTCCAACACATGACTACCAACAACTTCGAAATAACACAGTATTTGCTATTAACAAAAGTAATGGAAAGGAGTAATGGAAAGGTATATTTGTACCTACAACATCAAACACGTCAGCAATGATAGCTCTAATACTTTCAATATTATTGCCGTCTTTTATCCACATGACTTTTCCTAGATAAACCCACGTTCATACCTTATATGTGATCGCTGAAACTTCTTTCCAAACTAATCACACGTTCATAATTAATTCTGTCTCTTATTATGTTATAGTTTTATTTGCGAGTAACGGTTTTTGTTCATTCTTGGCTTATAGATCTTCCTCGAGCTCTTCTATTTCCTAATTATATGAATCTTTATTTGATATTCAGTGGTCTTACTTTAAAATCAATATTTTCTTCAACATTCAAACATCCTTTTGGTCCCTGTTTTTTGTCTTTAACAGATCATAGTTTATCTTTGTTGGTCCTTCTTCAAGAACTTAAACCAGCCATGTCGTCTCTAGAATCCAATTAATGGTGTACAATCCTGTATTTTGTTGGTTGGATTTTAATGGCACTCATTGTTTCTAACGTTGTGACTGTGTTGGTGCCTTTTGATAACATCGCTGTCCTCATCGTCATCAAAATCCAATCAAGTATCTGCATAAAACTAAACTAGAAAAAAGACATACAAAATAATAGCAGGCACAAGTTAGGGAAATCGAACAAAGATTCAAAACGGACATAAATTCTGAAATAAAAATACATTAATTAATCAAAAGTAATTGGAAGACGATGTTATAATTAATAAACATTGGCGGTAGAAAGCAACGCTCTTCGCAGAAGTGTGTTTCTGTACGAATTTTACACCCGTACTTAGACAAGAATATCAAGATAATGGTACTAAATGCCATATGAACAGGAAGTAAGTATACAAATTGTTGGTAATTATACAGTTGAGTTGGTGCAAACGTTGTTCATGTGATTGATGATATTAGTACATGTTAAATGAAGTGTTCAACCAAAGTAACTTTAGTGCACAAACACAGCAACATTTCGGGGTCGACCTAAATATGAATTGAATGGTATAGAACGCTAACAAGATTTGCTTAAAAGTTTAAAAGATAGAGATGTCAAACCAGTTTACTTGGCGCATCGTTGACATTACCGATGTGCAGTATGTTTATAATTCATCTTTATATCATAATCAAACGCTGTCAGTGGGTAAATATTTACTCTTAAAACACAAAAAAAAATCACAAAATAGCTTTCACTAAATAAGTACGTCTTATAATGACTTTTTTTGTTTTATCTCACTACATAGCATAAGCTGCTTAACTAAGTTCATGTGGATTAGACTCCTGGTGCACGTGCACAAACTGCGCTCTCATCAGTGAGCGCCATGTGCAAGTGCTGCCCAATTTCTACTATTCACAAGTGTTTACCTAGCGAAATACATGTTTACATATTTATAATGACTTAGTTATGTTGACAACTCTTACATTTATAAATAGTTTGCATATCTTCTTGCTTACTTTTTTAATGTTTTTCAAGATAGTTATCGCACGGTGTTTACCGGTTATTTATATCTCGTTTGCGACTCACATTGCTAATTGTTCTGTTATTATCTTTCTGTTTTGTCTTTTGGAGAAAACCGAATTCTTTCTCTAACGTCTCAAATGTAGGCAAAGAAAGAAAGAAACATGTAGTGGGTGCAATGTTATCGAAGGGCAACAACAAAAACGAATTGTTAGCAACAAGGGGCATTAATAAAAAACGAACCACTAAAAATAGCAATGCGCACGACTATTACTAATGCAGCAATGGACTCGGTTTATATATATAAATAACAGGACTGTTTCGTTCTTAACGAAAGACCAAGAGAAGATAGACCATTCTCTAATCACCAGAGAAAAGAGAAAAGGAAGGATGTTTTGATGCTATTGAAAAAGTAGACTTTAAAGCAAGACCATTAAATCTTAGATTAAGATTTATACGTGGAATGAAAAAAACGAATCAAAAGAATCATAATAGCAAACAAAACTATAACTATATCATAATGAAAGATATATTTTTCATCGATAAGATATAAACGAGAAGAATTCAGAATGCAAAAATTAATTTGGGTGAAGCCGGAAATAAAACAGAGGTATCTTTGCTGCTATTATTACTGATGTAAGTACAACTATATCTATCCATTGTCCATAACAAAAATTGTCTTTGTTGTTTCAATGTTGACGGAAGTACATCATTTCTTAAAGATACTGCAGGAAGACTCAGAAGAACTGAAAAATATAGTGTGTTATTTATTTCAATTTTTAATGCATCATGCACTAGTTTGCTAATAATCATTTCTTTACTTTAGGTTGGTTGTTCTAAGTTGCATTCCGTCATTTATAACAGAACATAAAGTGATGTTCATTTATACTACTGAAAGAGTATAACTTAATTGGTAAATTAACGTGACACGAACAACCTTAGACAAATGTGAAATTGTTTATTTTTTGCTAGTTTCCTAGTCCTTGTTTTATGCATTGATTTGTCAGTCGCTGCATTATTCTCTTTAGTGTCGTATTTTTTGATTGGAGGACACCCCAACACTATTTTTTCAGCTCTGGATTTTAAAAACGCTCACAAATTAGTAACATGAGAATATAAACTCCAAATGCGCAAGTCACCTTCCACATGTCCAACATGTCTGGTACACTTGTTGAATGCACACACATTAACCTAAGCCATGTTATTTTCCATATCATTTAGTATTATCGATTCAACTCTTTTTAACTGAGCTGAATTTCAGATTAATAGTAGTCATAAATAGTAAATATTTTATCATGAAGGAAATGTGTGGCACACCATATTTGTAATTTAATAAAGGTTGTGAAATAAAATTTAGTACAGAACTCATTGCACTGGAAATACCGAGGAAGAAAAGAGTCATTATTGTTTCCATTTGTTGCGAAAGGAAATTGTGAATAAAGATGATAAGAAAACAGTGGTAAAAAAAGCTAAATAGTTTTTAAATAAATCAGCTTGTGTTGGGTAGCAGCGATAAGGCTAATACAAAACTTCTATCGAAAATAATTATATTAGTGGGTTAATATGGTTAAGTTCTTATTTGCAGTTTTATTTTTTTAACTCAAGAGGGAAAATGCAATACTTAATTTGAAGTGGGCAAGAGCTTGGAAATGGCACGGGGAAACAGCCTAACATTTATTTTGTTCCCCACATGGAGAAGTGAAGAACAATTATAGAAAGGCATTAGGAGATATAATGGGAAAGATTGCACCAGTATCTGAAGTTATATTTAACGTAATCAGCTGTGGCAAAAAGTGACACAGAACTCGTAATGGAAAGATTGACAATGGTGGATAAATGATCCAGAATTATCTCTCATTTCTAATAAAAAAAATTCTGCACTGGCAATTATACTGCTCACAAAAATTGGTACACTTGCACAACGCCATAGATCGCCTGACCAGAATCCATGATCGCTCTTATGTGCTATGCAAGAGGCAACGTATTGACGAGAAAGGACATTCATTTCCCAATCTATGGTCTTTAACGACTGGCACATGCAACAAAAGAGAGCATGGACGAAAAAGTGGTTTTTCAAGTAATTACATTTTAAGTTATGCTAATATTGGAAACTTGCAATTATGAAAACGAAACTTCAGCAACCCTACATTCCGCTACCTAAACATACTCAACCGTTTTAAAATTGAAGAATATCAATTCCTGTAGAAACATCGTATTGTCTTGAAGTGAATAAAGTGAGATAGTTAATTTATTTTATTGGTCAAAGGTTTTAAAGTCTTTATTTTTGTCAAATTGTTTCGCTCGATTTCAAATAATTTTGTTCTGCAATGGATTATACCGAAAATGACATTCATCGGCCGATTCAAAATAAAACTTGCATGAAGTTGTATGTGTTCTTCAAATTTCATTCTGATAGTCATTGAGAAACGTTATGGCGGAGATTTCGTGACGATTCGCATTCATTGCCAGGACTTCCATCATTGTAATTCTATTAGGCGATCAAAGATACAAATTAATACATCTCAGTTACGAAATGGTGAAGGCCATACACTGCAAATGGTTAAAAAGCTGTAGCATACTCGAAAGTTTCCATTGCGTGTGTATGCTTTTTTTTCACATAAATAGTAAATTATCTTAAAAGCAAATAGCCAGAACAAATCAACTACAAATCCACTTCAAACTGACGTTCGGCCTTAAAGCCTAAAGACATATACACACTTATAAAGATCTTCAAGCACGGAGTTATATGAATACTACTACTATTGCTGATACTACTACCGTGTCTACTTTTCAACTTATTTTTATTATTGTTATTATTATCCCAACCGTTAATGATGGATACTAAGATAACCTCAGACTGCTTGGCAATCTTTCCTTCTGGCCTTAATAACCAATTTTCATAGTCTGAATGAGTCTAATGAAGCCGAAAGGAAGAAAGAAAGAAATAATAGGGTTACTTATAAAAATAAGGTGATATTTCATATCTGGAACTTCCCTTATTTAGGAAAAAATCGCTCAGTCTTCTGCTTCTTCCGTCGTTTAATCTCTCTGACTCACTTCATGTATATTCCATGCAAATCTACTAAATCGTGGAAACCCAGAATAATATGTTGAAGTCATACTTTAAGTATTGAGATAAATAAATCATCTTAAGGCTAGATAATGCATATAGTGTTGCCTAATGGTAACTATGTTATTTCAATACTTTAAATTGTCCACTTTATACATAACCTAGATCATAATTCAATATTTATATAAATAATATGTATTTTGAGAATCACGGTAAAAGTAATGACCCAGCAATATTTAAATATCTCGCAGCCTACATATAACCTAAGAAATAACTTAAACGTTTCCGATGTTGTATTGTGTCATGAGGAGTAGTTTTTCTTAAAGATTGCTAGGAATCTGTATAAAGTATTTTTATTTTAACTGAAGATTTGTTTAGATAATTTACTCTAATGCAGTATTCTCATCACATGAGCTAGTTCGAAAGATTTGATTACACTTTTTATGTTATTGCATAGGTTGACAAACATTGATTGTGCGTAAACGCTGTTTTACTATGCAACCAAGAATAGAACGATCGTTGTCGTAAAAATATGAAACAATATCAGTCATGAAGAAGAATATGTATCTAGTGAAATGCATGGTGTGAAAGAGCACTGGCGGCGTTTATGGAAATATTTTAATACATATCTTTATTCCTTTAGATATTATCCTTCCCTTAAATTTATTTTTTCACTTACAGAAGTAAATCTCTCATAGATTATTTATTGCTTTAAATCCATTAAATATGTTGCATTATTCGCTAATGCAGTACACATTAGACGAAGTCGAACAACTGAATTTTTGTACATGTCGTCTTCTCACATACTGATACAGAGTATCACGATCAATCAAAGCCAGTTTGAAAACGGTCTGTTTACAAAAACCTGCACGTTCTTTACCATGCATGAGAATTTGCCGGCTGTTTGCCAAACACGTACCAAATATTGACTGAATCCCTGAGTGGAGGAAGTCCTGACAATATTGATAGCATCATCTGTGCACATCAAAACACGCTGAGTAAAGAACGTAAACTTCACTGATAATGTTTCAAACTTATTCTATAAATACCAGTGCTATATAAGACAGTTATAGATCGTGCCACAGTAGTTCAGCTTGGAACTTTGAACAGAAAAGATGAAAAGGGCTTTGGTGCTAACTTTGGTTCTGCTGTTTGCTGCAATGGGTATGTTTGCGAATTTATCGTATAAGGGGAGACTCACGCCTTACCTGCTTTCAGTTTAAACCTTAATCTTTTCATTTCGTCCTGAAAATACATTTCAGAATCTGATAACAATGGAGCTTATTTTCACTTGTACGTTTTTTTTCCCGATTTGAATTGATGATTTAACTTTAAGACCTCAAACTATTTGTCGCATCAAAATGTATTTTGGATCTTGTATAGTATCTAGTATTATGATAGCTGTTGGTAATATCGTCTATATTTTTATTTTTATTATTATTATTATTATTATTATTATTATTATCGTTTCTTTTGCATTTGCGTTATCATATTTATTATGTTCATTATATGACGATGGTGGAGATAAAATTACTGTTTTGTGGTGATCTTTGTCAGATGTTATTATCTTCTAAATAAGAAGGCACTGCTGTTACCTGCTGAAGCTGCATTGACATTGTCTGTTCTTGTCACTTGCTGCCACGTAGGAAAATAACAAATCCAACTTTCGCTAGCGAAAACCTGCGTATACAGACCAGTTTGTGATGTAAGTTGCTTGCTGACGGTCCCATTTATACACAAATCAGTGCTTTTTCACCAATAAATAAGGACAACGCCACGTAAAGATCACTTCCAGCAGGTCCCCAGCATGGTCTGTATACGCATGTTGAATTACATAGGCTTCTGTTATATTAAACTCATCTTAATCAGTGTAGAATGAAATCTGATTTTTTAAAAATAAATGGTTGCTGACCGTGTGATTTTTGTATATGGTTGCCACGAAGATATAGTACAGTTCCAGTGTATTCAATACTTGAAAAAGATTTGGTTGCTATGTTCAATACGATCAATTACATTCAAATTCCCTTCATTATTTTCTCATTCGTCATGCCAACCAGTGCATCTGCTTTGACAGGTTTATGTGTTCTCGCCTGAAATATTTGTGTCCTGTATTTCAGTCATATTGCTTAAAGTGTACAATTTAATTCTGTCTGGTTTTATGTAATTGATACATGTTGTACATCATTTTTTTTTTTGTTTATATTCACTTCATCTGAATGCCCATGATTTTTTGTTTGTTGCGGAACTGGGTTGGTTTCGTTGTTATATTTCCCGATTGAAACAGAAAGTTCTGTCGGTGAATTTGAACTACCAGCTGTAGTCTGCGCACAGGTAGGATCGGTAAATTCATGTTCATACAAATTAACAATCCAATGCATTGCTATTCTAAATCTTCCCATCATTCAAATTAACCTGATGTCTCGTTATTATGATCACGATTTCGAGCGTATGAAATACTGAGTTATATTTAAATATATCGAGAATTTTGTCTAGTTTCTATTGGTAATGACCTCAACTCCACCTCTCTCTCTCTCTCTCTCTCTCGATCGATCGATCGATCGATCGAAATTTTCTAGTTGCTGCTTACATAGGAATAAGGATTGCAGACGGTTTCAGAATATATATATATATATATATATATATATATATATATATATATATATATATATATATA
>JAECUM010004611.1:0-96142 GCA_016617855.1 Megalonaias nervosa | reverse complement strand
TATATATATATATATGGGTTTGGCTGGCCATGATAGGTTGATGATGAAAGTAAGATTTTAGTTAAACGAATATTTTGAGAGCTTATCCTAGTTGTAACTGAAAGTAAAACAGAGACATTTTTTATTGATGGAATTTCATTTTTTTCAGACTTGGGTTTGGAAAACTCATTACTAAATTAGCATCTGACTCTTTAGTGTGAAATTGAAAGTCATTGTTTCAAACACACGTAGATCCTCAAAAATGCTCATATGGCTTTCTCTACAAAGAAGGTGTCATCAAGGATGTGTCTATACAGCGTTCAGAAATGTAAAGTTATTAAATATTTAATATTATCGTGTTTGCATAGGGTTACTATGGGTACCGAATTTGTACTGTGGGTCTTTCAAAACAGTTTAATCACAGCTACATCCCCACCCCACCCCCATAATCGGAGTCAGTAATACTGTAAATTTAACAGCAATTTAATCACAACTTCATCCCCCACCCCAGCCCGGTAAACTTCAGTGAGAGATGGACCATTTAGAGTCTTGGTGAAGACGAGTACCTATGTATAACGTACGAATGTCAGCTACAAGTCACGTGTATGATGTATAATTATTCCTGTCAAAACAATTAAAGTTCACATTTATTGACAGGCCCTGTAATCATGGAAAGCTATATCTGCGGTATGCAGATTCACAAGACGAAGCATTATACAGGGCTGAAAAGTGAAAACTAACTTCAGATGCAGATGGTGTTACGCATGGATGTAATTAGTTTACAGAGATAAGCTGTATGCGTACGGTTCTATAAAATTGCCGTCATACGCTCCCAGATACATGTTGCTGGAGATTTACTAGCTCAAAATTTAGAAGCAATCATTATTTTTAATCTCTGAAATCCCAAACTAAATTCCTGATGCAAATGAAAGGTTTTTCATCTTGTCTTCACCACCACAACTACCATCACCTCTCTCTTCTTTTCTTCTTTTCCTTCTTCTCCTTATCCCCCTCCTTAAATACGTTTGTTATCTTCCTTCTCCATAATTGACTTATAATGTTCATAGTATTTTGGGGAGTATCTCACAGAATTTCAATCTTGATTTTCCTAGTAATATGGAATATAAGCCACTGATATAAAGTTGTAAAAAGTGCTTTATTAAGGGGGGGGGTAAAAAAAGAAGAAAAAAAGGCGATGAAAATCTTTTCTTTTGCACTAATTCTCAATAAAAAGTCAACAAAAAATATGAATGATCCGTATGAAACAACAATGGGTAAGCTGAATCAGTGGATCAAGAGTATGGTACCCAAACAAGAATAACATGTCACGTTAGACCCAACTTGGTATTATTTCGTAAAATCCCATCGAATGACAGTATAGCTTGATCCAAATAAGCGTCATGTTTTTGCCTCTTTAAGAAAAAGGAAAGTATTTTGACAGTAATACTTGTCGCTTAATCGGCATAATGTGTGGGGTTGGGGGTTGGGGTTGGGTTAGGGGTCTTTCTAAAGTGCGGTCACCTGTTACAATTTACAGGCCAACCTAGGTCATAAACACAACTAAATATCACGTGACTTTTAACGGTAACACTGCATGCCGAGTCACGGGTAACTTTCACATTGTAAGATTTACTGGCGACATTACTGCCAGAAAACGCGATCACTACAGTAAACATAATTCTTATAAGAACAGAACAGAACTTTATTGATATGACGTGTGCAAAAAGCACATACTAAATACAATATATTGTTGCTTAAATAAGTGAATAAATGAAGAAGTAATGGGGATAGAAACATGTATGCACATAAATCCTGAGAGAGAGAGAGAGAGAGAGAGAGAGAGAGAGAGAGAGAGAGAGAGCATCTTCTTCTAAAGTTAATTACTACAGCCTATATGACTGCTGTTAATTGTCTGCCAAATCAGCAGACAATAAGCTGAATGTGAAATTCAAGTGATTTACTGTGCAACACAAATACACACGGATATCATTACTCTTAAAAAGTTACAATGCTTTAATTCAGCAAGATAATAAATATAGTCATTTGTAGTGATGACTGGCATCACATGTAGCAAACCAAAAACCAACTATCCAAAACAAGGTTTCTTTTCCTGAAACAATATGACATTTATATTGAAGGGACAGTAATTGTGGCAATTGAATGTCACACCAACGGCAAACGTTGTAATTTATTCTTTTTGATAGCAGTAATATTTGAGCTCGAATCTACGACTGTCGGGTTCCGAACTAATGTCTTACCCGGCCACTCTGTTATATCTAACATGGCACCACGTTTGTAATGTTTCTGTGGCCGCTGGTATTGCACAAAGCATTTGTCACAAAGTGGGATAATGTGTAAACATCCTCCCCCCCCCCCAACACCTTATGATATTATGATATTTGGTTATCATTATGTAGGTCATGATTGACCACGGTGTTATTGCCCGGATGGAGTAAACAATAAGACAAAATATAAAATTAATAAATGGAATAACAACAATCTGAGCAGAGATTAAGAATAGAAAAACACGAGCCCCCGTATGTAAAATATACCAGTTTAATCAATTACGTAATCAAAATGAAATTGAACATGACATGTAACTGATTCACTTTCTCTTAGAAACAGAGTTACAAAATTTACGCGAAATTCAATCAGTCGTTCCGTTACACCGATAAATCAAATTTCATCATATAATCGAGTGACTGATCGAATTCAAATTGCCGGCATGTCAGCATCAGTTGGTTTTGCTTCCTATCTTTTCCAAATCACCATTGGTGAGAGGTCGGTGACGTATTCCCCTCTCTCTCTCTCTCTGCTCTAGCCTCAGGTCATCAACCGTAGACTGTACTCTCCACTGTGCAGTACAGGTGTGGAGCTATTTCTTTATTCAAATAAAAATATAATACCCAACCTAATTACGTGTCGTGTTTTTTCTTCTCCTGGGATCAAACAATATTCTCACTGTCTTTTACTAAAGATATCGTCTATTGAAATTCATCAGAACCAAGCTATGGGCATTTCGCACCTTTATACTGATACACATAATCTATCATCATAAATTAATGTCTTTTAAGCGGCTACTCGCATTCCTAACTGGTGTTGGTGTTGGTGTTATAGGTCTTAACGCCATTTTTCAGCACAAGATAGGCTATACATGGCGGTCAGTATAAATGGTAGAGGAAGAACCCGGGAAAACCGCGGAAAGAACCACCGACCCACGAGAAGCTACTGGCAAGCTTTCTCACATACCCACGTTGGACGAACCCTTCCTAACTGGAACTATGACATAATTAGCCACTGTGGGCTATAACTTACTAGCTATGTCAGTCAACATATGTTCCTAATTCTAACAACGTTTGATTCTCGGTTAAAAAGAAATAACAACTTAATTACACAAACAAACTAATGGACTTCACTCCTTGTCCTAACTACATTACTTTGCCAAATATCGATTCACTGACATACATTTCCAGACATAGGAAAATCAGTTCTCAAGTACATGATACAAATTCCTTAAGACAGATAATTCACTTCTCACAGTTCATATCAGAAGAAATGCATACGACACATGATTTATGTCAAATACAAAACCACTAAATCCGAACACATTCATATCAATGGTATACTGTATGACATCCTTACAATACATGAATCATATAACATTTGATATAAAATGCATGTAACAGTTAACTTTTGAACTAAGTGAAAACTGAAGTATGAATTTAAACAAATAAATTCAACACATAATTACAATTTACATCATTGCAAATTTTATGTGATTAAGACCATGCCATTGTGCTTTCCACAACCCTCGCTCGCTTATCGTCAGGGAACTGCCTCTGTATCTTCTCTGGTTCCTGGTCTCCCAAATTTCCAGACACCCTGTCCTTTGGACGATTTATTTAACAAGAGAAATAAATTATTAATTTTCCTGGGAGTCCTTCAAAATTTTCCCCGCGGCAGAAAATTTGGACTGTCTAATATCGCGAGGGAGATTACTTTAAAACCTTGAATTCCGTTTGGGAAACAAACCCCCTCGTTAAGCTTAGCCAATCAGGACTACTTCCTTCAACCGCGAACATTTTAACACTCCCATCGAAGTCAGAATAATCCTCTCTAGTCCGCCTTTAATAATATCTGTTCTGGAAAATATCATTTTATGATACCTGTTTCAAATAGCCCAAGATTTCCCAAAACTTTCGCTCTGGCTTGTCTCAACCTTGTCGTTTCCTACACTTAACCCTACATTGACATATCTGTCGAACCGTTATTGAATGAACTCTAATTAAAATTCAATTCATGCCCCAAATAGAACAGATCATATCACTCGCAGTCATCAATTTTATTGCGAGTCTAGCCCATACGTCAGACTTAATGGTTAATTGTCACGCTGACCACAACAGAATGTACTGCGGAATTATCTATATCATATTTTGCACCATTACAGCATTATATACTGCGTGAAAAAGAAAACACGTATAACTCACGATATATCCGAACATGGCATGCATTTGATTATGTAACAGGCTTCCGTCTGGGAGAGGAGAGTTGTCTGTAGTTTTACACATCAGTAGGAACAGAAACAAGTGTTAGATTACATGCAATCGGACATGTTTAAGGATTTCGATCACAAGGTGAACAAGAAGAATTTGTAAAAGGAACCACAAAAATCGTTATTTGTATCCGCACTTAAAAAATAAATTCAATATTTAATGACATCACTAAGGACATGGATAGCAGTAGCACACAATTTCTGCGAGTTATCACTTCAACTGACAATATTTTCAAATAAGATAGAGACATTTTGAAAAGAATCTATGCAGGCGTTTTTGAAGAAATCGTCAGTTTAATAGCGTAACGTAATCTTTGACCATGAAAAATCTGCACGTTTGCATTGCATCTATGACAAAAAGCTCGTCAGCCTCTGATAATGGTTGTTATCCAAACCTTTTCAGCACTATCAACGTCTGGACCAAAGCCAATGAAAACTTATTGACACTCGTGCAGGAATGGTTTTAATTGGCACACCGTAATGCGAAGCCGTACGATACCAAAAGATTTGTTTGCAAACCAGTCTTATAGGGTAACTGAAGCAGTATTTTGATGCATAGGCTGGGCTGATTAACTTATGAATCGGTTTAACATTTCCGTTCATTTCTTTCATTGCTATGAATATTTAAGATCTGATCAGTATTATATTCTTACCAACAGACTAAGAAATATATTTAAATTGCTCAAAAACTGAGAAGGTTTATGGAATGATATAGTAATGGCGTATTTTTTAACTTTATTCAAGCCAATGATAAATATATGATGTTCTTTCGAGACGGAAGGACATATTTTAATAGTATCCATTTTACTTTGCGTATTGAGCTGAGCAAGGCAGTTTGAAAGAACCGACTGAATATTGAAAATGAAATCAGATATGTGCAATTAAATAGTAATGCACCTCAACGTCAAACAAAATTTTTAAAATATGCAAAATTATCTAACAAGCATGAAATCTCAACTTTTGGGGGGGAATGTTGAATTTGAAACTTAAGTTTGATATATATTGAATGATTTTATATATATATATATATATATATATATATATATATATATATATATATATATATATATATATATATATATATATAAAATTATTAAATATATATAAAATTATTAAATAGACCTCATATCAGTCAGGTGTGTTTTACGTACAGTACAAACAGACTTCACATCAGTCAGGTATGTGTGAGATACAGTATTAAATAGACTTCATATCAGTCAGGTATGTCTTACGTACATTACAAAAGGACTTCATATCAGTTAGGCATGTGATATACAATATAAAATAGACCTCAGTCTGATATGTCTTATGTAAAGTAAGAAACAGACTTCATATCAGTCATGCATGTCTGACATCCAGTAAAATGAGACTTCATATCAGTCAGATGACTTATATGCAGTACAAAGAGACATCATATCAGTCAGATTACTTATATGCAATACAAAGAGACATCATATCAGTCAGATGACTTATATACTGTACAAAGAGACATCATATCAGTGTTACGTGTCTAGGCTCGTACAAAAGCAACAAGAAAAGAATGAAGACAACAAGCTTTGTAAAATTTAACAAAATAATTTATTTTCCTAGAAAAAAAAAACAAGGTAAAAATGAGAAAAAGGACTTACGGTTTATGAATCAAATCCAAAATTAATCCAAGAATTAAAAAATAGAAGTCCTATCAATAAAAAGTCCTAAATGAATCACAGTTCAAATCCCGATGAAATTCCAAGATGGAAGGCGATGACGTCTTCGATAACCTTCATAGTGTTGCCGTGTCAACAGTTCCTTGTTGAATCACAAAGAATAATATTACAGTTTAGAATTTCTGAATAAATTTCGATAAATGCCTTTGTTCAAGAATTCTAATGAGCACTAGTATTTTCCAGGGTAAATAATTACTAATTCCCAAAAAATAGAAAAATTCAATTTAAACTGGTCACAACAAAACACCTTTGAACTTCGAACGTTTAAAGCACAACTGTACTGATTCTTATGATAACATGAGTTATAAGCCCGACTAAAACGCAAAACAGATTCCTGGATGGGTGTCAAAAATTCATCCCACTGGGAAAACCAAAAGTTTGTAACAATAAACAAATGTTATTTGTCACGTACTCAAGGTGTGGCTTTAGCTAAAATCAGTGGTTCTTACTCTTAGAATTAATTTTTTAAAAATGTTAAAAAAGAGTTGTTTACTAAAAGCCTTACTGATTTCTGAATCAAGGTCAGCAATTAGATACAATGTTTCAACTACTGGTTGTTTATCAGGTCAAACAGAACTGAATTGAATTTCTAAAAAAATTCAAATCCAGTACACAAAATTTTCATTACAATAACATGTAATGGAATAAAATAAAAATAAAAAATTTAAAACTAACAAACAAGTAATCAAATTACATATACATAACTTCAGTCAGATAACTAACATACAGTAAAAAGAGACATCATATCAGTCAGATGACTTATATACAGTACAATGAGACAGCATGTAAGTCAGATGACTAACAAATAGACTCATATCAGTCAAATGCGCCAACTTTCATAACGGACATAAATGAAAATAATTGTATGAATCCATGATTGTGTCAAAATTTTATGAGTTTCGCTTAGTTGCTACGAATCTTTTGATAGTCAAACATGATTATTAAAAAAGCAAGCAAATACAACATTATATATTCTAATTCTTGGTGTCTTAATGACACAATGGCGGGAAATTCAAAGCCTTACTTTGGTTGATTTACAGTACTCGTAGTTATATGTAGGTCAAATTTGAATCCAGCCAAAAACACGTTCTTTCTCATTCCATGCAGACTGCCATTGTTTAAAAGTAATAAGTGGAATTTTACCTTGTCTATTATGTATTTTCGAAAATATCATACCATTCAGAGGTTTTGTAGGCAGTTATGGCTATTAAATTGACACCGTGTTGGTCTGATTTTGCGTTTCACTGTAATTTTACGTGTGTATTTTTTTTCACGGATTATCTTTTGTCATGTGGACAAAATAGTTTGTCCGTCCGTCATACGAATTAAACTGCTAGGTTTTCAGCTTCTGTTTGAGTACACGATTGGCCATAGCTAAGTGCCTTTCCCAAGGACACACCAAGACAACCGACCAAGGTGGTTACCAATCTCGCGACCCTATACTACGAGTCCGACTCTCAACCAACTGATACAACGTTCCTTACTGCCTAATGATCTTTGATATAATCTAACATGTAGCATGTATGAATAAAAACGTGGCCATTTTCAACCATAAATATTGTACCTCTATGCAGAAACTAAATTTATGGAGAAAGTAATCAGGTTCACTTACTATGTTGGTTACAAATATATGGAAACTAGATTACGACAAATTGCTCGTCCAGGCAACAATACTTGTTTTAAGGGTCATTTTATTCAAGTTAAAAAATAAAAGCTCAAAATCTAAAATATACATGGAAAATTACTTTATACAAACGTAAGTAAGCACGTAAGCTTTTACAGTACTCCGACAACACGGTTGAATACATGTTGAATGAGGGACATACGAGTGGTAACTAACTTGGTTTGTTGATATTATTGTGGTCAAAAATAAAACACAGACATATACATAATAAGAAAATTATAAATTCATGGACATTTGGGCATCGCTATCCATAATACGGTTTGGGCATCTGTTGTTATAGTTGTAAGTCCTGAAAGATGTGGCGTGTTGGAAAATGATATGGAAAATTATAAATAAGGTTGAAAATAGGTAAATGTTATATACGTTACTGACCCAGAATTTCACCTGTGATTCTTCCATGGGCAATTTACTCTTACTTATGGCAAGTCAGGGCATTTCATTAATTATTTACTTCCAACCTAGTGAATTATTATTATGATATATGATACACTTGGACAACAAGCGAACATATCTCTCTCTCTCTCTCTCTCTCTCTCTCTCTCACACACACACACACACACACACACACACACACACACACACAAATGACTAAACCGACCATTCGGTTACGCCTAACTTGGCAAAATGTATGTACTGATGTACTGTTTATGTGGCCGCTGGTATTGTACAAAGATTTGTCACGAGGTGGGATGATGTGTGACCCATTATCCGCAACTCATTACGATGTCTGATTATCGTTATCTAGGAGATGATCGATCACTGTGTTTTTGCCCGGATCGCGTAAACAATAAAATAAAATATGAAATTATTGAATGGAATAAGAGTTCTGAGCAGAGATAAAGAATAGAACAACACGAGCCCCCGTACGTAAATATAACAGTTTAATCAATCACATAAATGAAACTGAGCATGACATCTGACTGATTAATTTTCAGTTAAAATAGAGTAACAAAATTCATGCAAAATTCAGTTAGCCGTTCTGTTACACTTATAAATCAAATTTCATCATATAATCGTGTGACTGATTGAACTCTAATTGCCGGCATGTCAGCATCACCTGGTTGCTTCTTGTCTTTTCCATATCACTGTTCGTGATAAGTAGGTGCTCTCTCTCTCTCTCTCTCTCTCTCTCTCTCTCTCTCTCTCTCTCTCTCTCTCTCTCGCGTCTTCGGGTGATCAACCGTCATGGGTGTAGACTTCTTTTTTTTCCACTGTGCAAAACAGGTCTCTCTCTCTCTCTCTCTCTCTCTCTCTCTCTCGTCTTCGGGTGATCAACCGTCATGGGTGTAGACTTCTTTTTTTTCCACTGTGCAAAACAGGTGTTTCTCTCTCTCTCTCTCTCTCTCTGCGGTATGTATTAAATAAAAAAGCTTAGTGAGAAAAATAGAGAGACACGGAAATGTTGGTAACTATTTTAAACAATGGAATTGAATTGGACATTATTCAAGTGTGACACACTCATTTTGTCCAAATGGTGTGTTGGTTTCCGTTTTCTCTTTCTCGTAGCGCAAAAGAAAACAAAAACACAAAACCAGCCTATTTTTTGTATAATTACCTCCTTGTAATCTAATTTTCTTCATCATAATAAGTTTACTAACTAGACTAAACTAAAAATAACTTGGTAACTAAGTCAGTAACTGATTAACTAAAAGCAAAATTTCTTGTATTTCAGTCGGTTTTACCCACAATCATAAACGTCTTGTAATTTTTCTGGGACTTAAGTCCTTGCCTAATTCTGAGACAAGTAAATTAACAGAGCACTTTAGACGATATTGAAGATGAAGCCATGGCAGGGCAGCTATGGTTTGGGGTGTTTTGAGATCGTATGGGTTTTTCTCTTTCTTTTGTATACTGTAATCTTCCTGTTTTGTCCCCGAGTCTGAAGACGATCCAAGATCAGTACTTCACGCACAGTGACTACACTGCAAGTATAGTAACAATGATTTTGCAGTAAAAGTAGGGAAACTCATTCAAAAAATGTAACATAAATTAGGCGTTTCTCAAAATACGGATCATCTAGCCAACCGTACTTGTCTGTAAAGTTCAGCTAGGCCAAATCTAACTTTGTATGTAATGTTCAGCTAGGTTAGAGCACGCATGTCAGTAGGAAATGTAGCTGACCCAATCTTATTAAACCCAGCTCTCCATTGTCCTACGTGAAAATCTGACAGCGACAGCTTATGGGTCATGTTCTGGCGACCTTTGAATTAGCCAACAGAATTGCAACTTTCAGAAATTTGAAAGTGAATCAAATCGTTTGGCACACATTGATTTATTTCAGCCATACTGCTCAATCTCGCGCGGGGGCCCCAAGTGGCCGAGTGGTCTAAAGCGCTCTCCGTTACGGATCACTGCCATCTCACCTCTGTCTGCGTGGGTTCGAGTCTAGGATTCGGCGAATGTGGATATGTGAGAAAGCTTGCCAGTAGCTTCTCGTGGGTCGGTGGTTCTTTCCGGGGATTTCCCGGTTTCTTCCTCCACCATTAATACTGGCCGCCATGTATAGCCTATCGTGTGCTGAAAAATGGCGTTAAGCCCCACAACAACAACAACAACAATCTCGCGCGAAGGTATAAGACTTCTTCTGATTGGCTGATAATAACATAGGTCACCAGAACATGACCCCTAAGCGGTCGCTGTCAGATCTTCACGTACAACAGTGGAGATCTGATTTTAATCCAATCGGTAACTGACCTATTTCTAGAGCAGAGGTAGCCACGCCTACTAATTAGCATGTCATACAATATTAAACCAGAGTATTTTGACATTTACCCTTATTGAATTAGTGTTCATTTTTATGAAAACTGAAAATTTTATGAAATACGTTTAAAAAAATGTTTAAGTTCTGACGATTTAAAAAATTAAGCCTGCTGCTAGTCGGTCTGAAAATCACGTGATTATCACGCCTTTCCTACCGATGGTTTTGAGCGATGATCCATATGTATCGGCACGTGTTAGGGTTTGTGTGACATCTGGCGATATGTTAATTGTATGATGTCTGGTAATTGTGGCTAGGGCAAGATTGTGCGGCATGTTTGTTTGTTTCTTTTGTTAATAAAGGTATAAATATCATAATGTTAAATGTATGATCACGTGCTTCACCTTAGGTGTAAATAGCAAAATGTCACCTGTTTTTCGTTCTACGTACAATGTAGTTAAATCATGAATTTCACATAGTGGTGCTCAAAAGTTATTGGTGTACGTCAGAAACACACAACTACTGTTCACAAAGGTTTCAAAAATATTTGTTATATGTAAAAAAAAATATCTACTTCTGACGTCACTGAACTTTGGAAGAATCCGATTTAAATACACAAGGTTAAGTCAGTTAAATATTGGTTTAGAATTAAAATTATATAAATACTGTAATGAGTACTGCATATAGGCAATTATTTATAGAAATTTGAATTTAAAAAATATTACTTGTGTTATACTACTATAATATAACTGATTTGGGCTGATTGATATTTTGATCCTGATTCTGTAAATTGCTCCAGTTTTATTCCAAATTGTGAACAAAAGGCTGCTCAAATAACAAAATGGCAAAATTCAGATGAACTGTCTTTATATAAACATATTAAAACTGAATTCGGCCTCGAAAATGATTTCAAATTTTAGTGTAATCATAATTACATACCAACTTTAACAAAACTCGGAGCATCTTTTCATAATTCGAGAATGGAAATTGTGAGATGTGTGTGTGTGTGTGTGTGTGTGTGTGTGTGTGTGTGATTTGGATTATTAACGTAGCTTTAATCATTTTTCAGTCATATCGCTACAATGTCTGCAGTGTGGCAGTTTATAGTGATGTCTAACACTGGGGCATCAGGCTGCAGACATATATCATGATGTCCAACCCAGTCACATATCATGACACCAGGCCGACCAGTTCTAAAATTAACCTCTTAATGCTGAGCGCCTAGCAAGGCAGCTGTTAGTACCATTTTTATTAAGTCTTTGGTTTGACTCGGCGGTAAATAATAAAATAATAAAATTGAAAGATAGTGTATGCTTTGTGACAACCATCATATTGAAGATGAATATCATTTTCTTTTAGTGAGTTCAGTATGTATTAACGTATGTGTACGCTTAATTAAAAAGTAATCCAGGAAGAAATCATCCACGCATGTGTACATTCAGTTGTGAACTACTTGTACATTCAGTAGTGAACTTCTGTTAATAAGAATACAATATGTTCGTGAAGTTAATTTGTTTATGATGCGTGTAAAACAAGAGATTATTTCTACATGAATTTGTTATAAAGATTGTTTATATTTGTCCATCCTCACCTTTCCTGCTCTTGCTGATTACGTTTTTTGAGTTTCTGTTTGAAAATGTAAGTATTCCATTTGATAACGTGCAATATTTTCAGTATGTACTCAATGAGCATTTGATAACCGTGCAATATTTGCAGTATGTACTCAATGAGCATTGATAACTGCACAATATTTGCAGTATGTACTCTATGAGCATGCGTATGCTTATGAAGAGAAACTATTTGTTTAAACTGAATTTTTGACAATGGATACTCGTTGAAAACGTGTTTGCATGTCAGGGTCCTTTTCTGCAACATTTTATGGCGCTTAAGTTGAGTTTATGTATAATATTTGCTTCCAGCGTCAAAGATATGAGGTACAATGCCGTTCGACTAAGCTGATCAAGGATGGAATATATGTTACAGTGCCATATATTTGATATGACTGAATTTATGTTCCTGGGGTGTATTCACATGCCAAACTTGATCAGTGTACTTGAAAGCGGGAACAAGTTATCAAACGTGTGACAAAAGAACATCTAAAATAACGGTAGTTTCTCGACGTGATAAAATAAGTGACAGTGACCTACTGACCTACTGTTTGCATGGTGGAGTTATGTGTACTCTTTCTGAGATGCATACACAACCAATTTTGACAAGTAAAATGAAAATGGGAGCACGATATGGATAAAAACCAGTAACTTTTGGCATAGTTGGGTGATCATTCCTGAGATGCATCAGTGGAGGCAGTTTTGATGAATGTTGATCAAATGGAATCGAGATAAGGAAGGTGTGGCAAACAACAATTTGAAGATACCGATCATGCTAAAGCGTCAAAAATAGGTGAGTGGCCTATTTTTGAAATTAGGGAGTTATTCTTGTTAGCTGCACTCACGTACCAGTTTTGAACAGTGCTGACAAATTGTGTTGCAACATATTTAACGTGTGATGAAAGGTCACAGGAAAACACAATGTTTCTCAACGTGAAAAATAGATCAAAGCGACCTAAATTTAGCATAGCAGAGTTACTCTTCCTGAGATACGTCCTCATACAAGTTTTGATGAGAACAGGTAGAATAGGACGAAAAATACGTGAGATGTGTCAAACGAACATACATTTTTAAAGTGTGTAGGATCGTATCTGGTCATTCCGTACCCAAGTCGTTTCGTACCCAAATGAGTCGTTTCATACCCAAAGCAATGGTCTTTTAGTACCCAAGGTGCTGGTCGTTTCGTACCCAATGCTATAGTCGTTTCGTACCTAAAGTACAAATATAACCATCAATATCATATAAAAAAGATTACCCAAGGTGCTGGTCGTTTCGTACCCAATGCAATGGTCTTTTCGTACCCAAGGTGCTGGTCGTTTCGTACCCAATGCTATAGTCGTTTCGTACCTAAAGTACAAATATAACCACCAGTATCATATAAAAAAGATATTTCATATGTATTTCAAACTGCTTAAAGCTGTTCAATGTTGCTTTTTTTTTCGTTTGTGATAGATAGATAGATAGATAGATAGATGCATACAAAATTACAAAAGTAATTACACGAACAATCAATGCTAACATGAATCTACATGTTAGTGAAGTAACGGCTATATATAAATGGATAATAATAATAATAATAATAATAGGAACATAATTAAGGGATAATATTATATGAATTCTACATGACCTTGTATACTTTAACGTGAAGCATAATTAAAATGTTAAGTTATCAAATGTTAAAATCCACGGATATCTAGTAAGTTGAAGCTTTCAAGCTTAGTTCAGTTTCACACGAGGTCTCTGTTATTCAGCAGTCTTTTGATCCTTTTTTTTTTTTTTTTTTTTTTTTTTTTTTTTTGGGGCACTGTGACAGATGCCCCCCCCCCCATTAGCCAAAAAAAATAAAAAAGTATTTTATTTGTTTGTGTTTTCCCCCCTTAGAGGTGTTGTAATGTTTTAAGTTTATAAAAGAATTTTGATCAAAAAATGTTGGGATTTTTTTGTTTTTGTTTTTTAAATTTTTGATCGGGGTATTTTCTCCCTAATGTTTCTAAAAGTTTGTTTTCCCGATCGGATTTTAGTCACCCGATCGGAATCCCTCGCCTTTTTCAATTTGTGACCTTTGCCAGAGGTCCCAAAGTCCTGTGTATGCTATATGTGTTATGCTATATTGTGTGATTGCTATAGATTTTTGTGTGAGAACGGCGATAATTCAAATTTCCCCAAGTTGTCTACAACGATACTCTAAACCAAGAGAATTTTTTTGTTTTTTAATATTTTTATCAGTTTTGTACATTTTTTAAATTTGGAATAAGAAACGGCGTGAAAATCAATTTAAGAAACAAAAAGAAACTTATTGTCTTTGTGCGTGTTATATGGTGTGGCGTTTCTTATGTTTTGAAAGATTATTTTTGTTTAAACTATCTATTGAAATTTAAGGCTATGTCCTAAATAAGGAACCACATGTCTTTTATTTATTACTTCACCATGTTTCTCTTATTTTGTGGACTGCATTTGTCTATCATTTTTTCCACAGTTTAAGGTCCAAAACAGAAAAGGTTCCAAAAAAACCTCCAATTTTTAATCTATTAGTATATTGGTTTCCCTCCACTATGGAATCCTCGGTATTTCCCATTTTATTTGTTTGTATGTCCATGTCCTACCCATGGACTTTTCGGAGGCTCGTTCACAGGCCTGCCCACTTCGCGTAGCGCCATGTCGTATAGCCCCGTGACGTTATTGTCTCCTACTTTATCCATGTGTAGGTTCCCTGTCCCTTGTTTCCTGAAGTTAAATAGAAAAAAGATATTTGTTATTTTTGTTAGATTCAATAAAAATTATAGGATTCCATTTCTACAATGTTGATTAATTCTTTGAAACTCCAAAGAAAAAAACTATGCGTCCTCAAAAATTTGTATTCACCCACTCCTGAGGGGACCGAGAGATGAGACCGGGGCTTCAGCCCGCGCTCAGGCAGGTACTTGCCCCTAATGGGCCGTAAACCGAATTCCTTCTCTCATCCCTCCTCCTCCTTTGTGGATATAAAAATTCTCAAATTTACTAAATTCTTATGTGGCAGGTTATTTGCGTATCACAATCACCTGTCCGCAGTTGATCATTGTATTTACTATAAAATTAATTATTTCCATTAAATTTTTCTTATCAAATTTTCCATCTATAAAAAGCAATATATTTCTTTGGAATTTCTCTTTGTTAGCTATTAACGATATTATATTTTCCCTATCTTTTTCCCTATTTTTACATTCTATTATAACATGTTGTTTTTTTGTGTGTGTAAAATTACTCATTTTACACAAAGGGCATTTAGGGATTATTTTTATCATCCCTTTTCTTTTAGCCACTTCACCCGTGAGCCAAACATTGTGAAGGTATTTAAACATTAAACTCTGAAGTTTTAATGATTTAATATTCGTCCAGTTGTTCCATGTCGTGTCCCATTCCACCCCCAAATTTTCTGATTCAACTTTGCACCTTTTATTTTTTGTGCATTCTTCTCTTAAAAATTTATACGTTTCTTTTTTGTTGATACTCCATATTTCTTTTCTATCTCTATATCTATAAATTAAATCTCTAATGTTTTTAAATTTTTTAGCAACCATTAAAATTTTTGAAAGTGAATTATTCCTATAAATGTCTTCCCTATTCCTAACAATAAACCCAAACCAATAGATGTATAGTGCCTTCCACAGCGCACTTGGAACTGCTTTTAATTGTTTTAAACGGTTTATTATATTCGCTTCCTGTATTATTTTTGGGTTAGGTAACGCTACCCCCCCCCCGCCTTTTGTTTGCTCTATATAAAGTCTCTTTTTCAATATAATGTAATTTATTTCCCCATATATATTTTATTATTTCATTGTCTATATTTCCTAACTTTTTATTTTTTATATCAATTGACTTTAGAATAAAATTCATATTGGAATAAAAGTATGTTTTTGCAACTTGTGCTCGCTCCATGATGTATAATGGCGTTTGCGCCCAGATTTCCATTTTTCCTTTCAGTTTTTCACGTATACATTTAAGGTTTTCTAATTCATCATTTTTCCCAAAATGTATTCCCAGTGCCTTTACTTTCTTTTATTGGGGGGTGGGGAACCCGGGGTGATTCCTCCTCCAGTTTCCTATTTTTAATATCTCTGTTTTTTCATGATTTAATTTTGACCCAGAAGCTTTACCAAATTTTTCATATTCCTTTTCAAGATGTTTAAAGGAATTTGGGTCTTTTATGAAGTTTGTACAATCATCTGCATGTTAGAGCATTTTAAATTCTTCTTTCAAATTTGGGATTTTAATTCCCTTAATCATTTTATTTGCTCTTATTTTTATACTTAGTATTTCGATCGCTATTACATATAATAGTATTGATAGTGGACAGCCCTGTCTCACTGATCTCTGTATTTCAAATTTTTCCGTAGTCGCTCCTTTTACCTGTACCCTAGCAGTTATATTTCTGCACAGGATTTCGGTCCATTTTCGGAAATTTTCTCCAAAACCAAATTTTTCTAGTACACTTTGTACATAGTTGTGTTCGATTCTGTCAAAAACTTTTTCCTGGTCAAGAAGCACCATAGCGCCTCTTTGCCCCGATTCTTTTATAAATTCGATTATTGTTTTTATATTTAAAATATTAGTTTGTATATCACTCCCCTTTGAACCACAAGTCTGATTTTTATTTATTATACTTCCCATACATGCTTTTACCCTATTTGCTAAAATTTTACTTAAAATTTTGTAGTCTATATTAAGGAGGGAGATGGGCCTCCAGTTTTTTTAAGTCCTGTCTGTCCCCTTTACCTTTATATATGACTGAAATTAATCCTTCTCTCATTGTATTTGTCATTTTGTCGTTTCTTAAAAAAATATTATTATATAATGACTCCATGACTGGCGCTAACTCACGCTGGAATTTTTTTTTATAGAATTCCACCGTAAGTCCATCTCTTCCTGGTGATTTCCCTTTGGCCAGGGATTTATTGTTTTTATTATTTCATCAGTAGAGATAAATTCATCACATAAGTCCCTATGTTCTGATGTAATTTTCTCACATTTAGCATCTTTTAGATATTCTTCTATTTCTCCCTTATTTATTTTTTGTGTTTTATATAAATCACTGTAATATTCTTTTACTGTATTCATTATGGCCTCTTTATCAGTTATTTGCTTGCTATTTTTGTTATTAAAGTCTGTATGTGTTTCTCCACCCCACCCCCTTTTCTTAATTCTTCCCTTTTATACAATCCCCTAGCTTTTTTTATATAGTTCTGAAAATTTCCCCGCTCTAATTTCCTTCCCACAATTTTCTTCATCTAATATTCTTTGTAATCTATTTTTTAAATTTGTTTCTACCTCTTTTAGATTTTCTTTTTTCAGTTCTCTTAATTATTTCCTTTTTATCTTTTATTTTAATTTTTCACTTCTTCTTTTTGAAAATTGTATTGCTTTTTCTTTCATTTTTCTTTCTAGCCCATCCCATTCATTAATTATATCTTCATTTTCCAAAAGGTTTTCTTTATTAATTAGATTTTTTATTTCATTGTTAAATTCTTCGTATCCCATTATTTTTATTATTTAATTTCCAGTTCCCCTTTCCCCATTTTGTCCTATTTTTTAATTCAATTTTTATTTCAATTAATTTGTGATCCGATATCTTTATGTTTGTTATATTTGCTTCTTTATAAATCCCTTTCTCATAGTTTGTCCCATAAAATTTATCCAGTCTGCTTGCTAGTCCTTTTTTATATTCGTAAGTGTATTCTGTCCTTATTAGATTTAATTTTCTATATATGTCATTTAAATTACGCTTTTTTTTAGTAAGTTTAACATTTCCTGTCTAAAAGTTAAGTCGTTTGATGTTAAATTCCCTATTCTATCTACATAATCTCCTACCCAGTTAAAGTCTCCCCCGATTACTAAATCTTCCATCGAGTATTCACTTAAATGTTTATTTAAATTTTCAATAAAATCTTGCTTTCTATATATATTTGCTGGAAAATATATATTGATTATATTACATTTATTTATTTTTATATGTAATAGTCTTCCCGGCAAAATTTGTTTTTCATTTATTTTTTTCCCAATTTAAGTCTCTTTTGGTTTTTTTTATTATCATCGCACCCCCCCCCCCTTAACATCATCTCCTTTAAAATTATTTAAAATTACTACTGCATTTAGTTTTTCTTCTGTGTAAGCTATTAATTCACTATTAAATCCATTATTATGAGTCTCTTGTATCAAAATTACATCATAAAAATTTTCTTTACATAATTTGTCTATTTTTTCTTTATTTATACCATTGATATTTATTGATGCTATTTGAAAGTTTTGTCCCTCCATTTCCGTTTTTCTCCCAGGTAGCCACATCTGTCATTTTTAAAAAAAAATTTCCTTATTGTCAAAAATTTATTAAATTAAATTTAGTTTAGATATGATCTATTCAATATTTGAGGGGCTCGACCCCTCAGTTTCTTTTTCAACTATTGAAGTATCTTCTTCCGTCTCGTTTATTTGTTCAGTTTGTCCGTTCTCTTCATTTAGACTTGTTTTTGGTGATTCCATTTCCGTTTCCATTTCTATTTCTAATCCTGTTTCATTTTCCTCGTCATTGTCATTTTCATCAACTTTGTCATTGTTATTGTTATTTCCATTGTCAGTGTCCGTTTCCGTGTCTGTCTTTTGTATTTTGTCCTCATTTTTTCCCTCTACTTCCCCCTCTTTCTTTTTTTTGGGCATGGATTTTTTTCCGACATTTGTCTGATCCTGGATTGTCTCATTTTCTGATGAAGATAGCGAGATCAATCTCATTTTCCTTTTGATCCTTTCTCTCGGCACCGGTGTTGATGTCAAGGGTTGAAACCCCAAGAGATCTACCGGGCCGCTCTCCTCCACCTCACGAGGACTTTCAGGCGTGTCCTCTTCTTCCTCTGTTAGAGGGAAGAATCTGTTACTCTCTAGTAACCTATCTTCATAGGTTTTCCTTTGCACCGGTTGATTCGTCTTGTATGGGCTTAGATATTTGTCCCATATTTTTTGTGATTCTTTCTCAGTCTCTTCAATTTTGTCAGTAATGGGAATTGTGTTTTCTTTCTGTGTTTCGTCAATAGGATTGTTTTTTTCAGTTGTTTCTTTCCTAGTTTGAGTCACCAAGTCCTCAATCAAATGTTGCATCTCTTCTTGCTCATTTTCGTTTAGGTTAGCCAAATTGCTTGTTACCTTACTTGCATATGTTGCCCTAGTTGCAACAATTGGGGTATTATTGCAGTCTCTAACTAAGTGCCCTAGTTGCCTACATTTTGGGCATGTTCTGTCCTTTTCACACCCCTTGTACCAAGTCCTTAATAGGAATCCCATCACATTGAAATGCGATGGGATTTTCTTGGCATCTTCTTTATTTATTCTTAGTATTCTGACCCCTGTTTTGGTAGCCCCATACAGTAGCCATCTTGTGGGCGCTAACTTGAGTTCTTAGTTTCCCTTCAATTTTATTGACTATCTCTTGCGAGTCCACTTCAAGAGGGAGGCCGGACACGAAAAGTTCTGTGTATTTGGCCTCCACCTCTCGTATTATTGGTGGTGTTTTTGTGACCCTCGCTTTTGTCCCTTTACTTCAATTACTTCTTAGTCCAAAATCGGTTTGTGATATTCTTTTGGGTAGATGACAAATTTGTTTACTCCTCCGTTCTGTATTCCATCAATTTTTTCCAACTTAATTCCCTGAATTTTCAATGCTGTGAGAATGTCTGCCTGACGGGGGCAGTTCTGAATCTCACCAAAGTCCAACGTCTGACAATCTTCTGGATGGCAGGCCATCAATATTTGTTGGCCTGCGCCACTTTCCACCTTAGTTCTAAAGTATGTGTTAGTTTAGTACCTAAGGGTTTTGATACTATCCTTTGCTCTACTTGCGCCTGAGCCATTTTGAGATGTACTCACTAGAGTAGAGCTCACAAAAAGTTGAATAGGATTTTGAAATCCTAGGTATCTCACCACTATTAATATTGCACTACTGCTTAATGCAGAAAAAATCAATACTATTTGAAAAACCTATTTGTAACAAATTCTCATAGAAAATCAGTTACTTTCGTGAAACACCACAAAAGTATAGAATACACAAGAAAACGCAAAATTTACATAAATGAAAAAATTTGAAATGTAAACAAAAACCTTTCAGAAACATGAAAAGCAAAAAATTTCCTGCAGTTAATCGAAACAAAAAATGTCTGGAAAAAGCTACTTATCTTGCATTAGGACCTTTACTCCCGCTCGCTTGCTTTGGGGGCTCTGCACAAACACGTCTGCCAATATGTTATCATGACTGAAAAATGGATCCAAGAAAATCACAAACAAGAGAGAGTGAGAGAGAAACATCAACCGAATGCTTTCAGACACCCGCCAGAGAACCGTGTATTTCCTAGGAATTTTTATCCCACACCTCTTTCACAACTGTGAAAATCAGAATTGTGATGTTTTTTTTTGTCTGGGACACACCATCTAAATCTCAAGAATCGCAGTCACTAGAATATAAATGTCTTTTGATTCGGAGAAATCTTAATAAATTCCGTGTCAAGAATTATTTGACATTAATACTATATTTACAACACTTATTTACTGGGGATTTACTTTATAATAATTTAGTATAATGATCAGAAGGCAAACTTGGAGTTATATACAATGAATTACAATTTATCATTAAGCCAAAAAGAATCAATTAGAAAATTCATTCAATAGTTCTCATGGACGCATACATTGTTACTGATTGTCCCTGCTTTTACTCTCCTTTGTCGGTTACAATTGACATTTGTTCCACTCCTAATTGTACGTCGTCAGTTATTGTCAATTTACGTTTGATCTCTCAGTTTATTTAATGTTGTTCTATCTATTTATATCAGTAAATGAAGCCACATTTATAATGCTTCTGTGCAAACAACATGCCACAAAAATTGAAATTAACACCAGTATTGGTCCTTGGAGAAGAGAAACTTAATCAAGCAACACTGTTTTATCTGCATTCAGCCCCATTATTATAAGATCGCAGAATTTCTAGTTGTTTTGAGAGGATAAACATTTGAAATTTGTTTCAGTCACGTTAGTCATTACTAAATAATACCAAGAAATATGACAATGTTAATTTGAACGATAGAAAAAAAAAAAGAATGGACTTATTCAGTTATTTAAACCTGGCCAACGTTTTCTTTTCCTTTTTGCTGGCAATGGGAATTTATATTAATTCTTTTTAGTACATAGATGATATTATACAATGAAAACAATACATTTACTGTAATTATTTGTGTTTGGTCAATTTTTTGCCCAGATATGCTTTGCTCACGCAATTTTTAAGGTAGGAAAAAGATTAGGCCTAGAGAGGAAGCGGTAAATATGACAACACTGTATATTTGACCTTCTAAATTAATGGGTACGAAACGACCACCACCTTGGGTACAAAACAACCAGAACCTCGGGTACAAAACGACCAATTTCCACTGGGTACGAAACGACCTGGGTACGGAATGACCATGAGCCTGTAGATTGGTCACATTGATACATCCACATTTTGATGAGTGTATGTGCAACAGGGTCAACTATATAGGACTATGTGATGAATATATAATAAATTACAGAATCAACAAATTGACGAAAAAATGAAGGAATGAATGAAATACAGTCTAATTACTATATCCTTTAACAACTCTGTTGGCAACGAGATTACAGAAACATACTTAGAATCTCTTTATAGTATTGCCATTGGACTGTATATGGAGATATTAATAACAATGTTCGAATTTTTGTGATTATATATATATATATATATATATATATATATATATATATATATATATATATATATATATATATATATATATTCAAATCTGAGTAAGAGATTAGTTTTTGTGATTCTACAGTTTCGTAACTATGGGGCTTAGAATCGGTTTTAGTAAGGTGTGTCCCAGTCTAAAATACCAATAACAGTACTGCAAACAACGAACATATGGCTTCATCCATCTGAAATAACATGACACGGTTTATGGGGTATTTTTTAGATATTAGATATTATCTCTGAAACAAATTTAAGGAATAAATAAACTTTTTTGAAAAAATATGTCACATTAGCCTCATCTGTGCAGTACATATAAAACACGCCCTTATTTCTTGCATGTTGCACCTGTACAACAACATAAAAAAAGCATTTAAAAAAATAGAAAAGATTAAACAAAGTCGTAAACACAAGAGAAACGTACCATATTTCATGATTCTAGACAAAACAAGACCTGTATTTAATCCACTCAGATCAAACTAGGGACAGGTAAGTACAACTTATGTTGTTTTATTGAGGCATAACATTATTTTGAAAACCTCTTTATGACAGAGCATCTGTCCACCTGTCTGTATACATGTTCGTTGGTATGTAGATCAATCATTCCTTTTTCTAATACATCACTGTGCATAAGCACACAGACACTTCTCCACGTTATGATTTAGTACTACAGAAATATTCTTTTGACTCCACACCTTAAGACTCCAAAAGATGTCTAAAAGTTAGCTATGTCCTAAGTCATTCATGGTAGAGAGAAATAGCTGTTGGGCAATTTCAGATATTTTTTTTCAAGACCACCCATTATCCTTCTTTTAAGAGAATATGTCAATAATAACATTAAGCGAGTTAACCCATCATCCGAAATATAGGTGAAAATTACATGCAGCAGAAATAGTTCCACCTTTCCCAAATTATTCTAGCATCTTTCAGTACCGAAAAAATATTCTGACTTAAAACAAATCTGGAACTGATTCATACTGGAACAAGAAAAATACATTTTCTCTAACATAGAATATTAAACCCTGTTAATTATAAGATTAAATAATTATAAAACTCCAGTGGTTGAAAAAAACAACCCAGTTGGTACAAATTCACTTTAAGGCTTGGTGTCAATGTTTCTCCTATTTAAAATGAACTCAAGACAACATTCATTGTCAGTAATTAAGGGTTGTAAAATGCATTAATATCACAAATAATTTTAATATAATCAAACTAAGGACCATACAGCCACAAAACTTTAATGTCATACCTGTATGTTTTTCTTGCTTCACCTTCGTATGATTTATCAGCAAGTATTTCTAAGCTGTAGATTGGTATTTCATGCCACATACTAAAAACAGGACAAAGACACCTATTATACAGAATTATCCCTAACTCAGACTACTAAACACGTATATGATGCGAGAATACCCCAAGAATTCATTATAATAAGAAATTTGTTTGGGTCATTTTTCAAAACTAATTTGTGCTTCCATAAAGTCTTGTGAATAGAGTTTACTATGATGTCTGCACCTAATAATTGGCTAAACACTCACTTTGAGAAATATCTTCCCAAAAACAAACTCCCTGTAATCTTACAAATAATCACTAAAATCTAGTCAAGCTATAAACAGAGCCGCAAAGTAAACGAGGGCGATATGGCACAGGGTGTGAGGTCTGAATAGACCATGACCTTAAAAACGAGGGCTATATGGCATACAGTGTGAGGTCAAAGAAGACCATGACCTTAAAAAGGATGGGGATGTTGAACCTTTGAAATACAGAAGAAAATATTTATTTATTTGATTGGTAACATTCATGTGTCAAAGAAGCATTGATTTATACTACAGTGATCATAAGAATACAAGGAATCTAGAGTAAATAATGAGGTATAGATAGCTTATGGAACACAATCGCTGCATCTCAAAAGACCATTAAATACAGTAAGTAAAGGCAAAAATAATGGAAGCAATTTGTTTTTTAAAAAACATAAATTCATTTTAATGCTTCAATCATAGAAAACTATGTACATAAACAATAAAGATAAATGTACTTTGCACTAACAGAATTCACTTGTGCAATTAAAGCAGAAATAAATGCATAAGTTTCACAGTCAGAAAAAGATTCTAAACCAAAATAGATGTGAAAGGATGTAAGTATATCACATATACATCAAAAGGAAATATTGAAAACCAAACAACAAACATATTGTCAAACTTTATCATATTGGCAAAGTCACTTGATTAAATTACTTCAGAATATAAGAATTCAAAATACAAAACATCTGGGCCTGGATAAATAAGAATTAAGAATGGTAGCATACATGAAGTCAGACAAGGGAGTGATGTGTTTCTTTAAATAGACTAAACCAGAATGTTAAAAAGAACCCTTCAAACTATTTCCACCAAGATCACATTAAATGTGTCACTACAATAATAGAGTGAATCAGCTTTTACTGCTTTTTATTCTTGTCCCCCCCAAAAACCAATTATATTTTATTTCTTCTGATTTTACTTGAATATTTTCTGACAAGTGAAGAATGTGAACTGTGCTGAATCGAAAGCAGCATTCAAGCCTAAACAGAAAACAAAACACCACTTCTCAACACAAGATACATCAGCCAGTTATAACTGTCTGAGGAAGAACCTGGGAAAACCCCGGTAAGAACCACCAGCTGACTAGAAGCTACTGGCAGCTTTCTCACATACCCACATTGGCCGAGTCTGAGACTCAAAACCCATGCAGACGGAGGCGAAATGGCAGTGATTGATAAAGGCGAGCACTTTAGACTACTCAGTCATCTAGGGCCCCGTACCAGCTGAAGAACATTTCTAAATCATAAATTTAGATCTCTTGCTCAGAAAGAACTTAAAACTCTTAGCAGTTTACTCAAAGCTGTTAAACTCTTAACAGCTTACTTGAAACTGTTAAATTCTTAACAGCTTATTTGAAGCTGTTAAATTCTTAACAGCTTACTTGAAACTGTTAAATTCTTAACAGCTTATTTGAAGCTGTTAAATTCTTAACAGCTTACTTGAAGTTGTTAAATTCTTAACAGCTTACTTGAAACTGTTAAATTCTTAACAGCTTATTTGAAGCTGTTAAATTCTTAACAGCTTACTTGAAGCTGTTAAATTCTGAACAGCTTACTTGAAGCTGTTAAATTCTGAACAGCTTACTTGAAACTGTTAAATTCTGAACAGCTTACTTGAAGCTGTTAAATTCTTAACAGCTTACTTGAAACTGTTAAATTCTTAACAGCTTACTTGAAGCTGTTAAATTCTTAACAGCTTACTTGAAACTTAAATTCTTAACAGCTTACTTGAAACTGTTAAATTCTTAACAGCTTATTTGAAGCTGTTAAATTCATAACAGCTTACTTGAAACTGTTAAATTCTTAACAGCTTATTTGAAGCTGTTAAATTCTTAACAGCTTCCTTGAAACTGTTAAATTCTTAACAGCTTACTTGAAGCTGTTAAATTCTTAACAACATACTTGAACCTGTTAAATTCTTAACAGCTTACTTGAAGCTGTTAAATTCTTAACATCTTACTTGAACCTGTTAAATTCTTAACAGCTTACTTGAAGCTGTTAAATTCTTAACAGCTTACCTGAAACTGTTAAACTCTCAACAGCTTACTTGAAACTGTTAAATTCTTAACAGCTTACTTGAAGCTGTTAAATTCTTAACAGCTTACTTGAAACTGTTAAATTCCTAACAGCTTACTTGAAACTGTTAATGTGTAACAAATATTTTCAAGAATAATAGGAAACACATTTCAGGAAACAAGCAAGAACAAACTTAATTTTAACTTTTTCTTATATTCCATACTTCATAAAATAAATTAATTTAAAAGTGTATATAATAGCATTAAAATGCTGAATAACAAATTCTATGCATATTATATTCTTGATCAAAATATTCTGCTTACTAAATGAAACAAGTTGTTTTTAGGTTGTATCATGTAGAAACATTGGTTATGTTTATCATGTAGAGACATTGGGTATACTGTGTTATGTAGACACATTGGGCATGTTGTATCATGTAGAAATAGTGGTATGTTTATCATGAACAAATATTGGCAATGTTGTGTCATGTAGAAATACTGAGTATGTTTATCATTAAGAAACACTGGGTATGTTGTATCATGTAGAAAAACACTGGGCATGTTGTCTCATGTAGAAACATTGGATATGTTTATCATGTAGAAACATTGGATATGTTTATTATGTAGAAAAATTGGGTATGTTGTATCATGTAGAAACATTGGGCATGTTTACCATGTAGAAACACTGGGTATGTTGTATCATGTAGAAACACTGGGCATGTTGTATCATGTAGAAACATTGGATATGTTTATCATGTAGAAACATTGGGTATGTTTATTATGTAGAAAAATTGGGTATGCTGTATCATGTAGAAATACTGATATGTTTATTATGTAGAAAAATTGGGGATGTTGTATCATGTAGAAACATGGGGCATGTTTACCATGTAGAAACACTGGGTATGTTATATCATGTAGAAACACTGGGCATGTTGTATCATGTAGAAACACTGGATATGTTTATCATGTAGAAACATTGGGTATGTTTATTATGTAGAAAAATTGGGTATGTTGTATCATGTAGAAATACTGGTATGTTTATTATGTAGAAACACTGGGCATGTTGTATCATGTAGAAACATTGAGTATGTTTATTATGTAGAAACATTGGGTATGTTGTATCATGTAGAAATACTAGTATGTAGAAAAATTGTGTATGTTGTATCATGTAGAAATATTGAGTATGTTTATCATGTAGAAGCAATGGGTATGTTGTATCATGTAGAAACATTGGGTATGTTGTATCATGTAGAAACATTGGGTATTTTTATTATGTAGAAAAATTGTATTGTTGTATCATGTAGAAACAATGGTTATGTTTATCATGTAGATAAATTTGGTATCTTTTATCATGTAGAAACACTGGTTGTTTATCATGTAGAAAAACTGAGTATATTGTATCATGTAGAAAAACTGGGTATGTTGAAACATGCAGAAAATATTTGGTATGTTATATCATTTAGAAACATTATGTATGTTGTATCATGTAGAAACACTGGGCATATTGTATCATGTAGAAACAGAACATAGTTTGCGGTCATTTTTCACCTTTTCTCTGGTTAATATGGACTAGATAATAAGATTGATGAATTAAAACAACCCATGAATAAGAATTCAAGGACAGTCTGAAAGTGATTCATCTTCTAATACTTCTCATTCAGGTGACCATAACAAATTTGATTACTCTCACAAAAAGAAAAACATATTTTGGATTTTGATTGGTTGAACTGGTCAAATGCCATGCAATATATTGGTGTCCTCACAGTGATGTCATCTCTGAAAGTGTGGGCCCCAGGTGGCTGAGTTGTCTAAGGCACTTGCCTTCACAGATCACTTACATCTCACCTGTCTACATGGGTTCGAGTCTCAGGCTCAGCCAGAGTGGGTATGTGAGAAAGCTTGCCAGTAGCTTCCCATGGGTCAGTAGTTCCTCCTTGGGTTTCCTGAATTCTTCATCCACCAGATGTACTGTCTGCCTTGTATAGTCTATCATGTGCTGAAAAATGGTGTTAAGTCCACAAGATCAAAAACAACAACAAATCATCTCTGAAAAACAATATATTGCACTCATAAGGGTACATTTTTTGATCATGGTATGAAAGCAGTAAAACAACTACAGGCATTTGTTTCAAACGATACTATACAATCATAGGATTTTGTAGAGTTCAATACATTGTTTTTACTGCTCTGCAAAACAAGATTCAGTGCTAATAAGGTGATATTTTAAATGAGATAAAAATAATATAAAAAGAATGCACTTTTATTTCACTCAATACACTGTCTATTAAGCATAGAAATATTGATACTGGCCTGTTCTGTGTCAGGATATACCAGTACTATATTATATTTCTCAGCATAATATAACAATTTATTATATAATAAATTAAGGATGAAATATAGAAACTTATTTACAAAATTTTCATATTTTTTAAAATTTCTATATTTTCATGTGAAAAATATATCCTAACATTTTCGCATTTGAACATATAAAATTTCCCATCATGCCATGTGATGCTTGATTGTGTGTGCCTATAAAAGTTGCACCTGTAGCAACAAAAATGTATAAATTAGACATGGAAATTAATCTTTGATAAAGAAATCTAACCAGATGCCATTTGCATCTCTCTGAATTTATGTCCCCCTTAATTTCTTGACAACATCTATAAACCGTGAATCAGACTTGCATTGTTTTCAGATGGGGTCAAATAGTTTACAAAATGACAATCATGTAATTTACTGCGACAGATAAGGTCAACCCAATTCTACCACTTTCTTAAGCCACATATATTTATATGATCAGTCTAAGAAAGTGAGGTGAACTTACAAAAAAGGGGGAATGGGTGGGCATGTGGTAAAGAGGAGTGAGTTAAATCTTCCAAACTTCAATTCTGGAACAAGTTTGGTATATAATAGAAAAAAATATTTTCTTTTCCTACATTAATACCAGATATATTTCATCTTGTGGTACCAAAAACAATACAGTTTAACTATCTTGTTTTTGGTACCACATGATAAAATATATCCAATTTTAACAAGGAAAAGAAAATATCCTTTATATATTGAACTTGACAAAATCCATATTTGAATGTTTCCCATTAGGCTGGTATTAATAGATTATTACAACTCTGAAAAATACATGTATCTTTATATATTCTCTAAAGCGGCCATCTATAAACATTCTCCTGTTAGTGAAGATTAAACCATTTTGATTCTGTTGACTTAGAGAAATGAACATTTATTATATATGGCCCACATTACAATTTCTGAGAATCTGGGAAGTGAATATTTATTAAGCATGGATCAAATTCTCACAACTGTTGGAGCACACAACTCTAGTTCTAGCTAAATGTCCCAAAACTTTGATAGTTTGTAACTCTGATTAGAATAAATTTAAATTATAGGACTTCTAGAATTTTGTTGTATCCCTATGCTTTTAAAAGTGTTGCGGACATATGATACTCTCCACCTGTCCAATACCACATCTCCTAAACTGCTGGTGTAAAATTCATGAAACTTGGTGGTGATGTTGCTCCTGTGGTAGTCATCTACTAGTGGGATGTTATTTTTTGCCTGTTGCCCATAGGATCACTGGGAGGGCAGATTACAGGTCAAATGTATAAAAAAAATCCTCAATTACATTTAAATTTTCAAATGTTTTCTGACCAACTTAATGTATGTATGCTATCATTACAGGAAGGCATATTATATATGTGATGATGTTGGCATCATTATCCCTAGATCACCATCTGAGAGTGGGTAATAAATAATGTTGATTTTGAGGGGATCTTGTTATACCAGTGGTTTGGTTTTGCGGGATTTCACTGTAGTACAGGGCTTCAAGGGAGACTAGTTGTACTGAGTTACACTCTAAATATAAAAACATTAATTATTATTATTACTATTAACTAACGCATGACAAGTGTAAATGCTAGTATGGTCATTATAAGGTCATTAACTCATACTAAAATCAAGATCTCCAAAATAACAGATCTGACAGGCACTGATAAATGTTAATGTTTTAGTGACCTTCTGAACTCCCTGTTCACTTCTTTTTATAGTAGCCTATGAGATAAAGCCTTGCATTCCATGTTTGGGAGAGTTATCAAAGAAACAACATGTTCTGAATGCCTTTTTCCACATTAGCAGTATGAAAGCTGTAACTTGATTGGTGAATAAAAAGATACAAAATAACATGACCTCATATTGGCGCCTGTCAGATCCACTTATTGATAAGGAGACCCTAGAGCCTCACTTACATCAGACTGATGGTTATTCCAATTATCACATCTAAGCTAATTATAACTGATGTGCTAAAATGCTTTAAATATAAATTGTGTCATTAAAAAAATTATATGTATATAAAAAGCAGAATAACTGCAAAATACCATACATACCACTGTATATGGTAAGCCAGATCCAAATGCAATCTGCACAGACCCAGATTGCCATCACATATCTGTGTCTGTGCAGTTTGTTAGGAGTAATCAGCAAAACAGTGTAGACCATGATCTGCCAGTTCATGATGCCATGGCAGATCAGGGTATATGTTGTTTTCATTGAACCCAATTTATATGAAAGAACATAACAGTAAGCAAAAATAAATATAAAATGCAAACAATAAGCAAACACTTATAATTCAGACAACTGTCATCTCTACTGTATACAAATCAAATTCAAATAGCACCATTGTTATGACAGATAGTTTCCACATGCCATAATTGACAATCATTTTGTAGGAATTTTAAATTTTGTTAAGATCACTAAAAATAAATATAACTGAAGTCATGTAAGAAGACATATTGAAAGTCATATTTTCCATAGTTGTTTGTTATTTTCTTCTATATTTTTAAATGCATTTATCATTTATGACGAAATGAAAATGATGGAAATTGGAGAAAAACAAAACCAAAAACTGAAAATATTCCTGGTTAACTGCATAAACTGTTTTTTTGTACATGAGGATTCTCTTCATCTTTATCAGACTTCAAGTTGAAATTAAATGAAAACTGCACTCATGAACATGTCTAAAATATATTTTTATTTTAAAACGTTTTGAACTGAGTCTTACAATCTGGCACCAAAATGATCTTTTACATTTTGTTAAAGTTATACAAAGTAATCACTGATTAATCCTTTTTTTCCTTAGATCATAGTCTTTATGACAACTGATTTTTATTCAGTGTAACTTGAGTACAATTTTAAGACACCTTGTGAAAAAACTGGCACCAACATTAGTGACAATATTAATCTAATATTTACCACTTGTGTGCTATTTGATCATTTTATATCATGTAGTTACAAAAGCCTTCTGAATGCAGGGTCCATTATAGCCTTCAATAAGAGCTGGCCACAGAAAGCTGGTAATGACATTGGAATCAGGGTCAGATGTGTGAAACCTTTCATGCAGATCTGCCTGGAAGATCCGGGAGTCATAGAGAATCAGGTATGCAGGAGTCTGCACACTGAGACCCCATGCAACACGTACACACTCTGCGATGTACTGATGAAACTTCAAGCAGGTCTTCAAGTCAGGATAGTCGTATAGTGTTGCATAGATTTGTGAACTGACCTCCTGCAAAAACGAACATTTGTATTTTTTTTCTCAACAGGTAACTTATTCATGTAAAGTTAATTTTCAGCACCTAAAGCCCTACTCGTACATAGGCTGAACTGTGCATGGCAAGGATGCAAAAATGTATAAATATATAACGGTGGGTTTAATGGCAATTCATCAAAAAAAGACATGGGATCAAGGATTCGTCTATTAAGTTTCAAAACAATTTGGAATTAAAACTCTTCAGTTTCATTTCATTAGAATTAACAATTGTATTTTTAGGTGTTGTCATCTGTTTAATTCTCTACCAACTGATTTACCATTAAAAAATAAAAATTAAAACCCATTATTAGAAAAATGAATAAATTTGTCTATTTCTACCATAAACAATTTTGCCGTATTTTCCCTATATTTAAAGTAGAGTCTGTTGTATTCAACGTAAAATAAAAATGTACACTCACTATTGTTGTTCTATAGATACCAAACTTTTATTACATCTAAAACATACATAACCATAATTTATTATTGTATAGAAATACAGACAATACCATGTTATGTGAGGCCACTGGGATACATAACAGTGTATTAGTACTGCATCATATAATGGGATCCCTTACCATACCCACCTTCTAAAAGTGCTCATGACATTAGGTCTGCAGATAGATAAGTTCCACCAGTGAAGTGGTGGACCTGGAACTGGATGAAATGCATCTACATCAGTAGAATGCAGCTGAACATTTAATTTTTACATCAGAGTTTTGAAATGTAGATAAATTTACCTAATTCAAACATCATATACATCATTTACTTTTCCTGAAACTAATTTAATATTTTACTTAATATACATCCATTATACAATTTGTCTAATGAGTACACCATGCTTGTTTATATGTGGCATGTGACAGCTCCCTTAACTGCTTAGTTCTGTTCCAAAAATAAATTCTTCAATAACTCCAGGATTAGCATGGCTGATTAAATGTGTACATACCACTCTTCTTCAGGATATATTGAATGAGTATTGTTGTTCTGTATGCTGATACAAATGGTGCTGAAATCATTCATGTGTGAAACAAATTCAGTAAATTTAGGTACATTTTGAGAGGCTCACATAAAATTCAATGAGCAAATGTCTCAGATATTAATCACGATGTTGAGTTAAACAAACTATAACAGCATTCTCATAGTCTAAGCATGTATAGTTTTTATATTCCCAGCTAATTCTGTAACCCAACTATCAGTTTTTGTTTGATAGTGTTGTATTCCTTTTGTAGTTCTTTTCTCCTTGGCTGTGTTTGCTTTTATTTTTTTAGCCTCTGGTGGCTTCCTGGTATCTGAATACCAACACATGTTGGGAATAAGAATTAGCATGTGTCATCACATAAATGTAGAAGAGTTTTTATCTGGAGTTACAAGCATCTAGTGAATGCAGATTAAATGTGAGTTATTTATGTTATCATTGCACCCCAATTCATGAGTGGTCATCAGAAACAATTCACCTTTATTTTTCACTTCCTTTTTAATACTGCTTTAATATTATGAAGAAATATAAAATTTGTAGATTTAATTTACTCAGTATGCCTAAAATCCAACTGGCCAGATGGACTGGCTGTTTGCCCCAGACTCCTATGAAACTGGTTGGCATTGGACTAGAAATACGGTGGCAATTTTGCACACTGACATCATGTAATGAAATCCCTGACCCTACCCACCTTATAAAAATGCAAATTTTTAAGTAAATTATGTTTCTCTGAGAATAATTACCCAGTCATATTATGTTACGAATATTAACCTGCTACCTCATGAATCCAGCCCTACTAAACGATGAAAATCGTCTTTTTCTATTTCAGTAGGCAAAAGGCAATAACTCTTGCCCATTGTCTCCCCTAGGCGCCACCAGGTGTCACTAGTTTTTAGCTGAGCAAGATACTAAGGAGGATGCTCACATGGCGGGGTGGTTGGGAGGATTTTTAAGTAATATGATTGGGTAAGTATTCTCTGATAAACATAAAATACATACAAATTTGCTTTCTCCTTTGAATATGTTCCCCAATCACATTACATTAGGAGAATAAGTAATAGAAGGAGGGGATGCTGAGCATACAACCTCTACCTCAGGTATCCTTCATGGAAGAATAGCTGGATTCCCCATGGGAATGATAACCAATTCTCCTAATTACATAATGAACACAGACTGGGGTCACTTGACCTGTGAACCTAACATAGGTTAAGAAGATGAATATTGAGATCTTATTACCTACAAAATTTCACTGGTGAATCCAGCTAAGTTAACAGGCTGTGTTGATTGATCTACCCGGGTCTGGTGGCCATCCGTGCTGCTGCCATGGGACCTACCAGATTCAAGGTTTCCCTCGGCAATGCTAAATCTCTGATAGGAAGGCTTCAGAAGGAAGACTCTGAATGCCAGCCAACAACTTCTATTATATCTTGGATTGAAAAATTGCATTTGAACAGAGATAGATTGAAGCTTCTGAGCAGTAATCTTCATGAGGTGACTGATCTGGTGAGATGTCAGAGTTCACTGAATGTACAACCCACTTCAGCTACAAAGCAAAGGCTTGAGGGTTGATATCATGTGTTCCTGCTCCCACTGGAGGAAAGAGGCACTTGCATGTGCCATGACTTGTCTCTAGACATTTCAAGTACTGCTTAAGAGTGTGGACAGAATCTTGCATGGCTACTGCTCTTGGCCTGACTATGGAGGTGAGCAGGTGATGGCTCTTTGGTTACCGACAGACGGTATCCTATTTTGGACTACAAAGTCTGGTTGTGTCAAAAGAATCACCGGACCCTCTGATCTAAACTGAAGAGAGTTTGGGTTTACATAAAGGGCATGCAGCTTGCTTACTCTGCATGCAGAAACTAAAGCTATCAGGAAACATGACTTGTAATGTTAGTGACTTTAGCGAGGTGTGGGCTAGAGGTTCGAATGGATTCAAATTGAGCCATATTAAAACCCAGGATTGGTTCCATCTGGAAACAGAATGAGAGATTTTGGTCAACTGAGACCAAAAAGGTCTAAAAGATCTGACTGGTCTATATCATGCCCAAAACCATATATGCCATGATGCCAATATCATGGGGCAGTGGCATTTGATAGAGAATTGGGAGAACTGTTTCTACTCAAAGAGCCAGAGAAACAAGTTGGCTTGAATGACAGAGGCAAGCAAAGAGTTGATGTTGGCATGGCACCAGTCCCTGAAAACATGCCACTTTCCCTCATAAGCCCATCTTGCTCTCAAGATTCTCCCCACATTCAAAGGTTCAAATTGTTTGTCTCGCAAGGCTGACCTGACAAGAGCTGAGTGTGTAGAAGAGGAGGACGGTCTAGACTGGAATCTTCCTCGGCATATTTATTGCTGGAATAAAGTAGATTGGTGACCCAGGACATGTCCCATCTGATACAGGCTATCACAACCATCTTGTCGTTCTGACCCAGTAACTTCTGAATTATTTTCAGTATCAGTACTGTGGGAGGGAGGAAAATGTCCACAACTCCTCCCAAATGATTGACAGTGCATCCATGGCCCAAGCTTTTGGGTCTGGAACTGAAGAGACAAAGCTGGGTAGCTTGTTGCAAAGAGATGGGTCATCAGATGCCCCCAAAGTGTGAAAATCCAAGTGAAGACCAATTGATGGAGAGACCATTCTGTGTGAAAGGCTTAACCCTTCTGGATAGAGTGTCAGCCAAGGCATTGAGTCTGCTGGTAATATGTCTGACTTGTACATTGATACGGAGATTGTCACACCAATGTAGAAACTGCCAATTCAAAACACACAAATCGGGTGATTTGGTGCCACTCTTTCTGAGGAGATAGGTCACTATCACACAGTTGTCGGACCTAATGAGGACCACTTTTGCCTGAGATTAAATCTTTTCAGAAGTGAAAGGCATTGATGACAACCTTCATTTCTTGGATGTTGATGTGTAGAAGCTGTTCCCCTGTCTCCCACGTGTCACTGATGGTAGTGAAGGTTGGCAACAGGTGTGCACCCTGACTGTGCATATATTCATCACACTGAATGGAGATGCAGACTGAATTGGCCTTCTCCACTTGAATTGGTTGGTGTGATTCTAGATGATGATGGGTCTCAACTTGCTGTTTGCTTTCCAAAAATAAAACAGCCTTGAATTAAACACCAGTGATTGTGGTCTTTGTACAAACTCCACTGCCTGTTATTTTTTTTATGATGACCATACCTCCTGTTGTAGAAAGGCATCCTTCTCCTAATCTGATGGTTCGTCCATGAAGAGGGGAGAGGTGAGGGGAATGTTGTTGAACAAAACCTGAAGCTCTCTGAATGACCTGAACCCCACCATTCTGAGGGAATAGGGAGATCCAGCAAGCTCAAAATTCAGTTTCTTACCGCTTCTGTAATGTTGCTTCCTTGGGATCAATATGCACATGTGACTGAGAAGATTCCCTGTCCTGAGGCCACATAACATCCCTTCACACTGTTGGGTGGCTGAGTGGTTCCAAACACCCATTTGGGTTGAGTGGCAAGGTGGAGGGACAGTTCTTGAACTGCCTGTCTCTGAACTTCCTCTATTATTCCTCCAAAGAAACAGTGACCCAGACAGGGTCATCTAGAAAGGAAGGGTATGACAAGGTTATTTAGATGTGGACTGCAGACATGTGACACATATCAGAAGTAAATTGGCTGAACCCATCAAAGTATTGGCAATGGTATGCTGAGCAGCCCTGGTCAATGACCCTAGCAATCCTGACCATCATGCATGCATGCATGGCTGTTGCTGGGTGTCTCCATCATGTGCCAATGAGGCCAAATCCAACAATGAAGAAGGTGCAACAACATCCTGAACCAGCTCAAATGGGCATGGAACACATTTGTCCACCACATAATACAGATGAGTGGACATATGAGCAGCTGCCATATTATTGTCAAGTGCTAGGAGATCAATACTGAACGCATCTGTCACCTTAAGTCTATCTGAATTGGGAGGGAAACATGAAAGGTGGCATCTCTTTCTTCTCTTCCAGATCCACTGATTCTTAAAAGTAGTGGTAGTGGGTGGAGGGCATTCTGAAGTAGCCACCACTTATAAATATCCCCAACAGCGGCTTGAAAGCTAAACTTCAGGCTGTTCCATGGTCGGATCTGAATATGATGTGAAGGATGGTGGATTTGAAGGCATTTCGTCACACTCACTGTGCGTCAAGACCCAATCTTGGTTTAACTGCTGATCTGGAGAAGACATACCAGGTGGTATGAAGATTTATTTCCATCCCAATGAAAATGTCACTAGCTTACACTTGTGGATAAGCAGTGAACATATGGAAGTCCAGCACTGCCAGGACTAATGGCTTGTTTGCCTGGTGAATGGTTGGCCTGGAAGCTGGCAGTATAGGAAATGGTCTATCTATCACTGCTACCAGCCGTTCCAAGGGCCTGGCTGAATAGATAGATTTCTCACTGAAATCTCTGTCATAGAAAGGGCATATCACCTACAGTACAGTTATACAGACCGATCTGTCACTTAAATCCCCATAAATCATAGTTGGCTGGACCGATTCAACAAAAAAGTCCACATGTTGGAATGGCCAGATGGCAGGTGACAGCTGGTGATGGTGCAGTTTTATTATGCAATAGAACCAATAGATCTGGTACAAACCCCATGTGTTCTGACATGTAGACCTGGAGACCATGCATGGACATGCAGGGGGACTTATGCCCATTGGGCTGCCTAAAGTCAGGAAACACTCCCCCAATGAGCCAGAAATGCAAGCAATGAACTAGTCAGTGGGGCCATCTTCTCAAAAGGTCTCCAGTGCTGGATGGTTGGTGACGGCTGGTAACTTTGCCATGGTGTAAGGAGGTGGATCCAATTGATCTGATATGAACCCATGTGCCCTGATTTACAGGCCTGAAGACCATGTTCAGTCATGCGGGGGGGGGGGGACCTACACCCACTGGGCTGCTTAAAATTGGGGAATACTCCCCAGTGAGATGGCATCACCAACAAACAATAGGTTGTACATGTTCCATCTTTCCTTCCCTTCAGTGCTGAATGGACAATTGCTTTGAAAGTGCATTTCAAGAAGAGAAAACAAAGCCAAGATTAGCAAATCAGTATGTGATTAACTAGATCAAAACGGTAGCCCAGACTTCCTCTATGTACTTAGTATAAATAAAACAAGAGTCATGGTAGACTTCCATGTTCTGAAGTTGCATATATAGCATTTAGATCACATTCTGTTGAAATGACACAAAATGCGAAGGCAAAGCATAAATTAGTAGTTCATCAAGTGAATAACTCACACAAATAAATATATTCCCTGTTACTAATGAAGGACTTGAAAAAGTCAGTGTCGCATAGGAAACTTATAGACTATGCTTTGGACTTTTGCATTTAAAGTACTGAGTTGACTGTTCTACTGAAACTACACAAGAAGGGAAAAAAACAAAGCATATGTAAAAAAATGCAGCATGTTAAAACTCGCCAAAACCAACTCCATTGGAAATAGAGCAAGTGAAAAAAGTCAAAGTCACACTAACTTGTAATGACCATGAAGAGGTCAAAGATAGTGTGGTATGATGTGGACTTATGGAGACCAAGTCCCTAAAAGTAACAAAAGCACTCAGATTGGAAGAAATTGTAAACTAGAATGTATACAACCTGCAAGAGTTATTGTCCTTTGTCTATTGAAATAGATGATTTTTGTCCTTAAGTAGGGCTGGATTCACGAGATAGCGGACTAATATTCCTAACATAATGTGATTGGGGAACATATTCGAATGAGAAAGTGTTAGGCTGCCTTATATTGGGATATATAACACAGTCTACGTAATACATCATATAATGGGATCCATGACCAAACCTGCCTTATAAAAGGGACCATGTTATGCTTAAGTGCTTTATCAGAATGACCATTATACTTATAATTCAACACCTCACTGTGACTCAGAGATCAAAAAAGCTTAAACCTCGCACGCTACATTTTTTGCCCTATTTTAGAAGATACAATATCAGATGTGACAGGACTGACCCATGTATTGCTGAGACCTTTTTACCTCAACACATTTTTCAACATCAAATGTATCTGCTGTTTTACGCAGGTAGTTGGTGATGTGACTCTCCATTTCAATGGCAACAGGGGTGCAGGGCTGTTCATTGGTGTCAGGACATGGGAGACTCAACAGATGGCGCACCTTCCCCTGTATCTCCACCAAATTTTGCTGAGCTGAACGAAATGCCAGCTGGAAAGATACATCAAAAACTGCTTTATAGGACACCTGTAAATAACTGAAAAACACTTTCAGGAAATCCATGAAAATATCTTCATAACTGTCATTTATGTGTGGTAAACCTGCCTAACATGGACAGGGTATATTTATTTTTGTAACAAATGACCTGCATCAACACTGCATATAGAAAGCATTGTACTACACAGCAAGGCATATAATTATACTTCATGAAAGTAATAATGTCAATAATGGGCACATGTCAAGGAACAAAACATCAGGTCTCCCTCATGTAACTGTGTCTCCCTCACATGAATATGTCTCCCTTGTGCAATCAGGTTTCCCTGTCTTGTTTCCTGATCATATTCCATTTAGTTATCTCTCTTTAACGTGTTTGAAATATGTATTAACAAACATTTGTATTCCAAATGAGGATGAAATAAATGAGTGGAAATGAGAAAAAATAAATTGTAGAAATGTTTTGTGTATTGAAATAAAAGTTTTTCTTTATTTATTGTGTGCTTAAAAAGCATGATTTTGTATAATAAACAATTCACATTTAATTTAATAACTGTCTCTTACATTTCTCAGTCTATTATTAACTTCTCAATCAATTGCCTCAGATTTTCTCTATACATGTTGTATTGCAATCCACTCTGACTGAAACTTTTCTCCAAAGTGGCATATTGTCTTTACCTCATTTTCTCAATCCTATAATTTTCTACTTCAGCTGTTTTAACATACCATGAAATTTGATCTCGACTCTTTTTTTTTATATAGACTATTAAGCTACAGCTCAGCTGCTCATCCAGACTAAAAACATGGATCTCAGCTGTTCTTATAGACAATGAATTTAGAACTCATTTGTTCTTATATACCATGAACTTAAATCTCAGCTGTTCTTCTAGACAGTAAAATTTATATCTCAGCTGTTCTTGTGTACTAAGGCTTATATCTCAGCTGTTTTTAAAGACTATAAACTTTGATTTTCAGGACCATGTGAATACTGTACTATTGAATTACATTTTAGTTATGATAACATTTTCCTAGACTGTGATCTTCCATTAAACATTATCATTTTCGAATTAGATTTTTGATCAAAGAATTTTCTTACTTTTCTCTTTTAAAGTATTTTATAAGCTAGAATGATATAACTCCTCAATCTAAGATATTTAATGAAGTTTTTCCTGCAATCAAACTTGATCTAATTTGCAGGTCTATCACAGACAAAAATAAAAGTTACCAATTTTTCTTAATCAAAGACAATAAAGTTGTATATAATAACATCATCAATGGAAAAAGTTCTTCCTAATGATAGTCAATAGAACAAAGTGTATAAACAATCACAAAAAATTCCTGGCATTTACATATAGGTGGCATATCTTAAGTTGGGGACCACTTCATACAAGCATCTCGGGTATGTGATACATTTTGTACAAGATAAAATTTAAAATTGTACTTTACCACAATAACAGAGAAGAGAATTTTTTCCTTCAAGGCCTGAAGATCTGCAAACTGCTCCAAGGCATCCAGAGCATCTAATGCCTCAACACGTGCTTCGCTGTATAGGTTCCCAAACTGTCGTATTAGTTCAGTAGGGCGGATTGTCCCCAGATTCAGGTCTTCAAATTGACCATTCATCCCACTGAGGCTAAATGATGCATGCACTTGTCCTGACAACCTGCATGAAAAATTGACAAAAACCATAGATGTGTCATTTTGACAGTGCTGCATTCACTTCTCAATAGTAGTAAATTATGACATGGCAGTAAATCAAGATAGTTAACTGTAATGGCATTTTTAGCAATCTACATTCTCATGATACTCCCACCATTACTCAGCCAATGACCAACAATAGATGTGACACAATCAACCATAGGTGGGCAACCGCTGAGCATATGGCTATAGAAGCGCCACTTCTAACCAGGCACTATCAGTTGCTGAGAGAGGCCCTGGTCACTTCAAGAGTTTGCAGCCCCTAGGCCCTGACTATTCAAATTTGAAAATGAATCAGTTGCCAAATGATGTCTATATAAAGATTTAAATGACACAGTGAGAGTATTTATGAGATCTAAAAATAACTAGTAAAAACTAAGGCCCTTTTGGGGTTGAGGCCTGGGTCATATGCCCCCACCACACTGATTGGGTCTGCTTCTAAGTAACAATGTGTAGTTAACTGCCAATCACAGTAGGGCAGTTGATGAACAATACATGTATGGATAAACACCCAATAAAGAATCACATACAGCAACTGAAACCATCAGATGGATAATTATACCATCTACTGGTATGCATCCAGACACCATAGATGGGTAACCATGAAACACAAAAGAGCAAACCTCTAACTAAGGCTTGCACATGACAGCACTACATACTGAACCAGGGATCTCAAAAAATGCAGACAGACAACTTAAAATACTTCAGCCAAAGCTCTATCTGGGTTTACATGTGTGGCTAAAAGAACTGTTAAACAAGAAATAAAACATCCCTTAGTCCTCAAATTAATGTTCAATGAAAATGCTCAAATACTTTATCAGCTACAAAGGTCAGTTTCCACTCTATGTTCCAGGATAACTGCCACAAAGGTCAGTTTCCACTCTATGTTCCAGGATAACTGCCACAATGGTCAGTTTCCACTCTATGTTCCAGGATAACTGCCACGAAGGTCAGTTTTCACTCTATGTTCCAGGATAACTGCCACAATGGTCAGTTTCCACTCTATGTTCCAGGATAACTGCCACAAAAAAAAGATCCATCAACATTTTAAAGTATTTGTATACATTTAGACATGATAAATTTCAGTTAAACATATAGCAAGCAGCATCGATGATCTTGGTGATTCTAAAATGAATCTGTGTGAACTTAAAAGTAAACAGAGTGTTGCAGCGGTTTATTTACTCATAACTCACAACGGCATGTCTCATGTGAGGTACTAAACTGCAAATTGAGGTACTAAACTGCAAACTGGGGTACTAATAAACATTACTGTTGACGACCAACCTGTCAAGAAGCATTTTTTCCCTCTCCTGGAGATGTTTAATCATCTCCTGACTTTTCTCAAGCTCCGCCCTCAAATTCTCCACTTCCTGCTCAAGGCTGCTAAGCTCTGCCTCTGAGGACTTCTGATTGGCTGTTACAGGGTTGGTTGCCATGGGGTGAGGAATCAGTGTAGCATGTCCATGTGGAATGGTCTTCTCTGGAAACATCAGAAATGGACCACTTATCACAGATGGGCGAGTTCCTGTATGGTGAAAACTTTGAATCATTTATATCATCATGAATAATGATTAAATAACACATGCAATAACAGGTCCTTGAAATACCATAGGTTTAATTATGATTAAATTTGATTTAGTTTAGATATCATTTCCACATATGCTAAGTCCATATGTAATTAAAGTCAAGACCCCTGACGCATAATGGAGTATATATAACAAGTAGATGTTGATTTTAATCATACTGTTATTTAAGTCCATGCCTGAATCAAGCACAATAAGATTCAGTCTGAACAATATCAAATTAAACAAAGTATTGAGATTCTGCAGATTTGATGCTTCAAGTAATGAGAGATTCTGCTGTTTTGATATTCCAAGTAGGAGATTGGAATATCAAAACAGCAGAATATCTCACTATCTGATATATCCAGACTGCAGAATCTCTTAACTACTAGGAATATCAAAACAGCAGAATCTCTCACTACTTGAAGCATCAAATCTGCAGAATCTCAATATTCTGCAGTTTGGATATATCAAGTAGTGAGATATTCTTCTGTTTTGATGTTGTGTGTAGTGAATGATTCTGCAGGTTGATCTTTCAAGAAGTGAGAGATTCTGCAGTTTGGATATTTCAAGTATTGAGAGACTGCAGTTTTGATGTTTCATGCAAGAAAAGAGTCTGCAGGTTTCATATTATCAAGAAATGAGTGATTTTGCAGTTTTGATCTTTTGAGTAGTGAAAAATTCTGCAACTGATCCTTCAATTAGTAAAGGATTCGGCAGATTTGATGTTTCAAGTAGTGGGAGATTTTTTAGTTTTGATGCTGAAGTAGTGAGAGATTCTGCTGCTTGATGATTCAAGAAGTATGAGATTCTGCAGTTTTACTGTTTGAAGTAGTTGGAGTTTCTACTGTTTTGATATTTCAAGTGGTGAGAGATTCTGCAGGTTTGATCAATGAAGTAGTGAGAGATTCTGCAGTTTGATCTTGCAAGTACAGTAGAACTTTGATATCCGTCAGGGTGCGGGACTGAGACCATGACAGATATGAGAATAGACAGATAATAGAATATGTACATTAAAAGTGTTATACAATAGACCGGGTCATCAAAAAATCATAATATGTACATATGTACATGTACCCGTTTCTAATATTTTGACGTAAAATGCCCTGATGGTTAACAGAGACTGACGGTTAATCGGGTGCTGGATAATCGAAGTTCTACTGTAGTGAGAGACTCTGCTGTTGATCTTTGAGAGATAATATGAAATAATAGCACTGAGGCTGACTGCAGTCCAAAGTACCTACTATGAAATTTCAGCAGAGGCTGACAGTGCCCCAAACTAGATACATGTACTAAGAAATATAGGCAATGAGGTGACTTTAGTCCATACTACATTACTATGAAATAACAGCACTGATGCTGACTGTAGCCAAACTACATACTATGTAATATCAGCACTAAGGTTAATTGCAGTCCAAACTACATACTATAAAATAACAGGTCAGAGGTTGACCGCATTACAAACCAAACAACTGCACTGAGGTTGACTGGATCACAAACAACATACAATAAAATGTCAGCACTGAGGTAGACTGCATTACAAACTAAATAATTACATAGAGGTTGACTGCATTACAAACTACATACTATGAAATACCAACACTGATGGTGACAGCATTATAACTAAATAACAGCACAGAGGTTGTACTATAAAATACTAGCACATAGGTTGACTGCATTGCAAACTAAATAAGAGCTGAGGTAGCCTGCAGTTCCAACTACATACTATAAAATATCAGCACAGATGCTGACTGCATTGCAAACTAAATAACAGCACAGAGGTTGACTGCAGTCCTAATCATACTAGAAAATCTTAATACTATAGTTCAACGTATGGGACGGCAGATTTAAAATGATATCCCAATTTTACATATTCTTTATGAGGCACTTCTAATTCAATGTTGTCAAAATGAATGTTAACTGTCCACATACACCAGTCAATAAAATATACTAATAAAATAATGACTCCTGATTAATTAATATTTTATCTACCTTGTGTTTCCAATGTCTCATCCCTTCCGCTGCTGTAGTGTAAATGTCTCGTTTACACCAGTCATTAGCAGTAACATGTAGCAGCAGTGGGAGAGAAACACCGTTGAGCTTTCTTGTACCGTAGATATTCCATTATAAGTTAGGCATATTCGTTGTTTATATCATTCATGACCTCAGGCAAAATAATTTAAAAATTTGCTATTTCTGAAGACAACAGTTATTATTATTATTATTATTATTATTATTATTATTATTATTATTATTTCACACATAAGGTCAGTGTCAATTATGACCCTTCTCAACCATAGAACTGCAATTCTATTGTACAAAGGTAAATCCAGATCGTTGCTTTCTTTATCACTATTCTGGAAATCTAGCGGGACTGTAACAGTTGTCTCATTGTTCTCAGTATGATACCAAAAAACATGCCAGAAAATCAAGAAAAATTGCCTGCCATTTAATTTTTGGAGTTGGGGGTTGGTATTGTTTAGAAAAAAAATGGCCCCCAAACAGCTTAAAATTAAAGGTTCTTGCTCCGACTTGTAGCAAAAATAACCCCTAACAAAACAAAATATTAATTCGAACGAAATCTAAGTACCCCCCCCCCATGATCAGTCTCTAAGAACATTTAAGAAAAATCGATTTATTTTTCAGCTTATATCATGATATTATAGATGATTCTTTTTTTTTCTCTATACAACTGAGGAAGAATATTTTTTCAAGATATCTGAAGGCAAGACACTAATCCCCACCCCCGAAAACTGAATGGTCGGTCCCTAACTGATTAGTGTGAGCACAGGAGTCTGCAGTTTTATCAATAAAGCACGACGAAATTTCTGACAACATGAAATCACCTTATCGGTATTATACACAGGAGTCTGCAGTTTTATCAATAAAGCACGACGAAATTTCTGACAACATGAAATCACCTTATCGGTATTATAAAAATACCGATAAGGTGATTTCATGTTGTCAGAAATTTCGTCGTGCTTTATTGATAAAACTGCAGACTCCTGTGGTGTGAGGCAATTGTTGCAGACTCTACATGAAATCTATTGTTCTTCTAGTAAATGACAACATGGCATTATCTTTTAAAAGTTAATATGTCCAATGTAGTCAACTGTACAATTCACTTTCCTATCGAATACATAGCAGTGAAATGATGATTGGCATGACCTAAATTTATCCTTTGTCAGCCCTGATTTATAAGCACAATATCCAATGTTCAGCATTAGACGAATTTAATGACCTGTTTTATTTTGTTTCAAGAAAATTTGGTTCCTGCGATCCTGTCGATATGAATAAGTCTACAATTAGCTGAAACGGCCGAATAGCATTATGCAATGTTGCACAACCTTTACTAAATCATTTTATGTCAGTGGCGCAATCATTGTGCCTTGAACAGTATCTGCAACATTATTTTAATATTTTAAAATCCATTTCCAGATAGGCAGGGAATAGTGGGTGGCGATGATGTGACACGGATGGGGTGGAGGGAACAACCTGCTTTTGATCTAGATTTCAGGTTCTACCTCTTTGTGAGGGTCTCCTTCAGACAACAAAAATACCAGAAGTAATTGGGCTTGGTGTAATTTGATACACTGTTATCAGATACCTAAAACAAGTTCTGGCTCTCTGGCAATTCAATTCCCCTAGCAGGCAGGCATATGCATGTACATGATGTGGTTAATTGTTTTTTTGTTTTTTTTAATTACTGTACATTCTCGCGTATATTTCGGATCCAGCTGCAAAATGCATAGACCCAAAGCAGCCGTCGCATAATAAGTTGACAGATCTGGGTATAAGCAATTTGTTAGGACAGCAGAACTGGATATATGCAGTTTGTTAGGATTACTTAGTAGACCTTGATTTACTGGTGCATTATGCGATGCCAGATCAGAGTCTGTTTTGTTTCCTGTTGGATCAAATTTATATGCGAATATATGCGGTATGTATGATTACTGGAACACGAAACTGAGAGAGAAAGCATTCATTTTTATCATTACCTACTACTATAATGAAAAATTATTGTTTGTAAGTTTTCATACTTTTGAATTTTTTTTATTTTTTATTTACCATCAATCAACAGAAACATACTTATGTTGTTTATTGTATCTTTTTTAATCATAAATTACTCTTTTATACATAAGAACTTTTCATTCTTATTACGATGCTGCAAAATTTAAGTTATCGTGATACTCGACTATAAATAATAGCTCACAGATCCACAAAACATGACAGAGCATACCGTAGTCTGAACCGTTTGCTGTGCTTTATTTGCAAATGCAAAGGGAGTATGTAAGGATCTAACTGTGGTTTGTGCACTCGATATATGCCATTCACATATCATAATTATCAATAAAAGATGTTATCCGTCCCCCCCCCCAATACTGACTGCTCTCTGAAATGGTCCAATATACAACTCAACAACTTTCAGAATAAAGCCCTTTTAAAATGTGTATTTCTGTAATTCAAGGTCATTACATTTTTGTTATGTTTTTTATCTGATATTTTTCTAGATTTTATAAAACTGAAAGAGCATGGATTGATGAACTACTACCGTATTTGACATAATAACCATCCTATGCGTGTACAAAATTATTATTTGCATAAATTTTGTGAAGTTGAAGCTCATCATTTTAATCACGTGGACGATGTCACAAAAGATGTCCCTATCTCAAGAGGTACAGTCCCATTACCTATATATCCGACAGATGAAGTCATATTAACTATCTTGGAAGTTCTCCACTCTGAAGGTGCATCTTCACTCTCAACATGGCCGTGCTGAATAAATCAGGCACATCAGATTTCTTTCATGACACTTTAGCCAGTAAAGCTAAATCTATAAAGATGGGTTCCTTCCATCGATCTGTTCGTACTAGCCTTTAATTTCCAGAGTATAACTCCAAAAACGATTAAATATATCTCTACTAAACTAGGTACACGTATTAGACTGGTTCAGATGTTCTTCTGCTATTGGTAATTCATCAGTTTCAGTACTTTTCATGTATTTCTCCTTTAATCTGTCCATCCATTGATCATTTACGCCCCATTAATCCATCCATCAGTTTATCATTTACACTCCATTATCTGTCCATCCACTGATCATTCACACTCAATTAATCTGTCCATCCATTGATCATTTACACTCCATATAATCTGTCGACCCATTTATATTTACACTCCATTAAGCTATTCATCCATGGATCGTTTACACTCCATTATTCTGTCCATCCGTTGATTATTGGCACTCCACAAAGCTATCCATCCATAGATCATTTACACTCCATTAATCTGTACATGCAATGATCATATACACTCCATTAATCTGTTCATCCATTGATCATTTACACTCCATTAATCTGTCCATCCATTATCATTCACACTCCATTAATCTACCCATACATTGATCATTCACACCCAATTAATATGTCCATCCACTGATCATTTGCACTCCAATAATCGTGTCCATCCATTGACGGTTCACACTCCATTAATCTGTCCATCTATTGATCATTTGTACTCAGTGAAGCTGTCCATCCATAGATCATTACACTCCATTAAGCTGTCCATCCACTGATCATATACACTCCATTAATCTGTCCATCCATTGATCATTTACACTCCATTAATCTGTTCATCCATTGATCTTTTACACTCTATTAATCTGTCCATCCATTGATCATTCACACTTCATTAACCTGCCTATACATTGATCATTCACACTCCATTAATCTGTCCATTTATTGATCATTTGCACTCCATGAAGCTGTCCATCCATAGATCATTACACTCCATTAAGCTGTCCATTCATTGATCGTATACACTTCATTAATCTGTCCATCCATTGATCATTTACACTCCATTAATCTGTTCATCCATTGACCATTTACACTCTATTAATCTGTCCATCCATTGATCATTCACACTCCATTAATCTGCCCATCCAATGATCATATACACTCCATTAATCTGTTAATCCATCAATCATGTTCACTTCATGAATCCATTAATCATTTACACTCCATTAATCTGTCCATCCACTGATCATTCACACTCCATTAATCTGCCCATACATTGATCATTCACACTCCATAAATCTCTCCATCCATTGATCATTTACACTCCATTAATCTGTCCATCCATTATCACTTGCACTCCAACAATTTGTCCATCCATTGATCATTCACACTCCATTAATCTGCCCATATTGTGATCATTCACACTCCATTTATCTGTCCATCCATAGATCATTTGCACTCCATGAAGCTGTCCATCCATTAGTCATTTACACTGCATTAATCTGTCCATCCATTGATCATTTACACTCCATTAATCTGTCCATCAATTGATCATTTACACTCCATTACTCTGTCCATCCATTGATCATTTATATTTTAATTTCTAGGTCAAACCTCCAAAACCATTAAAAAATATATCCGTGAAAACTGGTACACACTGTAGACTAGTTGTGTGCATGTGATTTTAGCTATCCACAAATTCCTCAGTTTTAATATTTTTAATGTTCGTTTATCTACCCAGCATAAACATACAAGATACCTCTTGAAATTTAATACTAGTATTAGACTAGTGGTCCAGAATGCTTTTTGTTATTCCCAATTTTAAGCTGTAATTGTTTAATAATATTTAACTACGATCTCTACTTATTGTCGAGTTGATATAAATATTTTAAATTTTGTTTTAAATTACGGGGTGTAGATTGCATGGGTTAAAAGGAACACTTAATGATTGAATAATCATAATTTGAATAAATTTATGTCCTGATGCTTTCTTTCAAAGTTATTGAGATTCTGTTCAGCGTTTATATTTTTTTCTGGTGGGAGGTTAGAGAGTGATTAACATGTTTTTAAATTTTTATTGATGCAGTTTATATATATATATATATATATATATATATATATATATATATATATATATATATATATATATATATATATATCTGAAATGCCTTCATTGTGCAATGCTAAACTGAAAATTAAGTAAATTATTTTGAGCGGTTATTGAGAAGCTGCTATAAACCTTTTGAATCATTAATAAATTGTATGGATCATTAATAAACTGTATGGATCATTAATAAACCTTTTGAATTATTAATGAATTAGGTGCCAAGAAAACATGCAGATTTATGTACACTAGATCCTGATGAAAAAAAAATAGTGACGAATATATGTGCACCTCTGCCCACCTACTAAAAAAACAAACAAACAAAAAGCAAACAAAAAACCCAAACAAAACAAGAAATGTATGGTAATGCCTTCCAGTCGTGTAGAATTATGACAGATGTGACCAAAATGAACATTCATTTTGATAGAAATTGTTATCTGCATTATAAAATCATGCACATAAATCACACCACAAAACACGAATTCTAATGCTTTATTTTAAATAATGTATTGCCATCAAGGTATATCTTGGGGAGAAAAGATCAGAAGCACTCCATGGATAATTGCATGGTTTTCATAATATGTTCTTCCGGACAAAATTCTATCAGCTAATTTCCACGCAGAAACAACACAGTGTCATAGAATAATTTAACTATGCTAATTTCTACGCAGATACAACCTATTTTAATTAGATCAATTTAACTACGCTGATTCTGACGCATATGCAGACTAGTTTCAAAGATCAATTTAACTACCCTAATTTCCATACAAATACATCCAAGTTTCATAGATAAATTTGAATATGCCGATTCCATGCAAAAACAACATAGTTTCAAAGATCAAATTAACTATGCCAATTTGTACGCAAATACAGCCTGGTTTCATAGGTCAATTTAACTATGCCAATTTCCACGCAAATACAACCTAGTTTCACAGGTAAATTTAACTATGCCAATTTCCACTCAAATATAGCATAGTTTCACAGGTCAATTTAACTATGCCAATTTCAATGCAAATACAGCCTAGTTTCACAGGTCAGTTTAACTATGCCAATTTCAACGCAAATATAGCCTAGTTTCATAGGTCAATTTAACTTTGCCGCATGAACAACACAATGATAGGAATTATGTATCACAGGTAATTCAAGATCTCATTCATTATCTAACAGTCGTATTAATACACTGACTAGTGGGAATGTGTCTTGATGGATTCAAATGGCAATATGTTGCTCTTTTTTAAATTTTATTTTTTGGTTAACGCATCAATTGTGTGCGTAATGGACTGATAGCTAACTCCTCTTGCAGACGCCATAATTTGTTTTCTAGATGCATTAATTTTCAAATGTTGAATCAAGCCCTGGGGGAGGGAGCTACGCTAAAATTTCTGGAAAGTCTGGACATGTGCGTATCATGACAAATACAATAATACCATCTGAATAAACTCTTGTTTTTTAATTATTTTTGTTGCTTTTTAAAATAAATTATTTAGCTTGAATTACATTAAAAAAACTATATTAGTATATGTATACATTTTACAAGTCCAATTTTTGACATGCATGCTTCCACTCTAAGTGATGATTATTAAATAGCGAGTGAACACCATTCAGCCATAATGCATTACAAAATCAATCCACTCTTTTAAAACACACAGTCAGAACCACGCACCTGCCAAAGCAGGATAAGATTTGGAATACCAGAAGTATACATCCATCTAATATCTCCCTGATTATCAAGGAATCTCCCTAATTCATAAACCCAAAATTGGCCACGAAAGAACGAAAAACTGAAAATCCCTGTAGAGCTAATCAAGAATTTTCCTATGTACTGTTGTTGTTTTTTATATGTCGGGGTTTTTTGTGTGTGTTTTTTTTTTAAATTAAAAGTCCAACTCATTTTTGAAATCAATGGTGGCGTACTAAGGGTAAATGGCGCCCAGGGCGACGATTATGGGCCCCGTCAACGATTTTCAAACAGTTTAATTTTTGTCAGCTGTTGTGACGTCCCAAGACACCTCCCTTTGGTACGCTACCGGAAATGAAGGAAAAAAATGTCTGAAAAGAATATAAACTAAAATGAGCATAAATCATGCTTTATATTACGAGTACGAGTCGATCAGCTCTTCCAGAGGTCCCTTTAATTTTTTTTTGTACACATTGAAAAAGTTTTATTCTGCTTTATTCTATCTTATTTTTTTTAAAAAAAATTAATAAACAACCAACCAACCAAAACCAAAAATATGTACACCATCTAATAATTGGACAACAGTAAGTTACACATTGAAATAATAGTTTTGTTTTCTGTCACATACTCGTGGATTTATTGAATGATCACGTGTGATTGACAAAAGATTCATCTGATATTAGTTACATAGCAAAAGTACAATAGACATGAAACGATTTAAAACAGACTGGTTTAGATTTTACGACATAGCAACATATTTCAATTATTTAGTGCCGAGGAAGATTGGAGTAAAGTGCTTGCACACTGACACACTGACCATGGTAGCCGATTCTGCTGCTCAAATGTTAGGATTCGAACTTCAATCTTATTGAAGTGAAAACAATTACTACAATTTATTTAAAACTCAGCAGCTGTTGAATGTATGCTTCTGGTAACCTTGCTATTGTGCGATTCATGATTTTGACTACGTTTTATCCAAGGGCTGACCTGACCATCTCCGCCTTTTGTCTCGAGCCTTAAATCCATGACCTGTGCTACCACCTAGGTAAAAACAATCTCATTCAGTATACTGTATCAGAATGTCACTTCAAACAACGAGTATATATTAAACTTTTTTATTTGCATGCAAGATTAAAAAGTGTGCATCTCACTTGCTTATACATGATAAATGAGCAATTATATTATCAAAGAATACTGAATATATTAGAATATAATGTTTCGAACTCACCTCAGATGGAATGAACATATCATGTACACTGTATCTAAGTTACATTAATTAAGTAATGCTGTACATAATCATGGAATTTTATCAGTGTTAGCGATAGTAAATACATAATGACAACAAATTAAACCTCGGCTTTTAACCTATGTGCTAGATGTTTTCTATTTTTCAAACAGCAAAAGAGTGCAGAAACTTGCTTGTTTGAAAATTTTTTTTTTAACTTATCATATAATAATAAGTTACTGCCCCCCCCCCCCATTTATCCTCACTAATAGAAAAGATCTCTTTCCTTTCTTGTTTGCTGCCATATCTTACCGCGTAGAGCAGAAGTATAGCTGTTGTAAGGGAGATAACTAAAGACAGGACTAGCTACAAATAGGCTACTGATGATACCCCTTGCTCTTTGTAATGATTGCTCTTTACCATTGTAGCCAATGCTGATAAATTAGATGTTTATCTATGGATCAGCGTTTAACATCACATCAGCACAATAATGGCTATACGGAGCAATCCAAAAACAAAGTTCTAAAAATGTACACATGACACATTTTTGTGCCTATAAAGTAAGATAATGCGATATGAAAAATTAAACATGTAAAAATCTGTAAAGTTATATAAATAAATGATAAAGATGATAAAGGTCTGTAAAATGTACATAACATGAGAAAGATGTTAACCATGTAAAATCATCATTTGGTCCAAATTTTTTCGAGTGGTACAATCAGTATATTTCTAAGTCAATAAACTTTATTCATGTGAATAAACTCGACAGATATTTCCACGTACGTTTGTTCCTTACGGCAGAGAGAGAGAGAGAGAGAGAGAGCAGATCTGAATCTACACTATTCGTATTTATATGTACATTATATACGAGTAAGATCAAGATCTCTCTCTCTCTCTCTCTCTCTCTCTCTCTCTCACACACACACACACACACCCCCACACACAGAATTGCTATAACAAACTTGCAGACGAACGAAGGCAGCGCAAGCTACATGTACATTATAAATATAAATACACGCAAGGCAGTGCCGGATTATCCAATAGGCAGAATAGGCACCGGCCTATGGGCCCCACGCCTTTTAGGGGCCCCGCGACAACGGATCAAAATAATATTGAATTGATTTGATCCTGAAAGTATTAGGAGATAATTTGCGAGGGGGGCCGAAATTTCAACTGCCTAGGGGCCTCCACAGGGTTTAATCCAGCACTGCAAGGCTACTATGAAATTAAAAAAAAATTGTAAATGTATTTGTTTATAAAAAAAAGAAATGTGTTGTGTGTTTCCTCTTCATCCCTTTATCATACAAACGATTCTTGTAGAGTCAAGAGACATCAACAGAGCACACACTGGTCTATCTTAACACACCGGCAGCGATAATTCTACTCACCGGCAACCATAGTCCTACAACATAAGACACATCACCCGATATTTTTGTTCTGGAGGGTGATGGGTCTTACGGCCTAACTAACGGCGCTGTGTAGCATGTTTTGATGTCGACTAACACTGTAACGAAAGTCAAATTTTCAGAAATATCACACACAACTGGCAACCAATAACGACGCTTTTCTACAAAGTAAAGTTATAATGTTTTTGTCAGACTTTACTTACCCTGATGTATTTTCTCTAATAAATTCAGATTCTCACAAAAGAAATGGACCTGTTTTCAAGTTTCGTTGGCCTACATTTCAGTTGGCTGGAAACCAATAAAAATATATTATCCTTATTGGAACTGTAAGCAACGTTTCGTTTCGTTCAATAAAGGTACCCCCCCCCCCCGAACATACTTCGGCGTACCTCGACTACCGTCGCATTGCAACAAATTCAAATGTATGTCAACGGAACATGAAAATGCGTCTACTTGCTAGATTCATATTTTGATTCCACCAGGATAAAGACAGCACAGTAAGTATATCAGTTACACATAAATTAGTGGAAGAGTGTCGATAGAGGCTGCCAAGTGTGTGAGATATTCCTGAAACTTTGACTTCTCGTTCCGATGTCAAACACTGCTGACTCATTCCAGTAGGTGACTGACTCAGTTTTTATCCTTTTAGACCTTCGTCTTTGATAGCGAAGAAAATCCTTCAAGCCAGTTATTTTTGTTTTAAACACTAAATATTTATAGCCAATAACATTCTGAAATATAATTCCCAAGATTTTCCAACATTCATTTTTAGAAATTCTATGATGAAGACAAGATGAAGGATAAGACCTGAGTAAACCAAATGTTTTCCCCTACCGGAACCGGACATCGAGCCTGTTGCAGCGCGTATGTCGAAATAATCAACACAACTGATCATAGTTTGACAACCACGCCGTTAAATTTGCATTTTCAACAAAGATTTCCTATAATTTTCAGACCAGTGGCCAATTTGAATCCTTGCCATACAAATATTATGATTTAATATAAATAAACTAGCATTTGTACTAGATCGAGAACATATATACATACGTATATAAACAACCGGACTATATAGACAATTCAGATGTGCTTAATTGTGATATTGGTTATGTTGTGTTGTCTGCCTCGTGTTACGTTGTTAGCCTTGTGCTCTGTCGCTGCAAGTAAAGAATTCTGACATTTGTTACCCAAATTATTAATTAAAATCTTCACATTCGGCACTTAAACCATTGAAGACACACACACAAATCGTATCAAATACAATATGAATTCAGTGTGATGCAGTTATGAAAGTCTGCAGATTTCTCCACGTGGATTATCCGTCCTAAAAGGGAGGTAACCTATGAGGAGTATGACATTTTTTTTTTTGGTGTTTGAGAAATATCTGGAGTGAGAGAGTAGAAAAGACTAAGGTGGATGAAAACACTGAACTTTAATTTAAACGAAGTAACGTACGAGAACCTGAGTCTTCATAATGTGTACACCTTCCACTGGATTTTAACCCAAAGTGTTAAACAATATCAGTAATAACAATTTGCAAAATCCTGTTGAGATGAGAGGGTCATGCTGCATTATTCCTTGCTTGGGTAGCGCACATGTAATTTATGATACTTTTTGTTCTCTTAACCAACAACAAGGTTCTGCAACAGTTCATTTTGAATACTTAAATGACTGAATGTGTGTGTGTGTGTGTGTGTGTGTGTGTGTGTAAATTAACAACAGAGAAGGAACATTTTTTTAAAAATATGACCAGTAGCAATGAAAAGTCAAACATAAAACTGATTTTGATTAGCTGCAAGTAACTTTAAATGTTCTAATTACCTCATGTTTGTTCGTCATTTGCTTTGCCTATCCCCACTTTTTTTTCCTTCTTAATCGCTGGCGATCGAATGGCTGCGCTTTCACTATTCCGGACGCTAGCCGTGCAATATTTGCAAAGTTCTACCTTACTAAAACCAACATTCACGCTTAAATCCTAAGCGCGTCCATTATTTAGTCTATAGGAATTATATTGGAGCTCACAAAAAGAAACAAAATTTAAGGATTGTAAATAGCTGCAAGCTGCAATTTCTGCAAAACTATACAGTCTGTGTTCCGATACCCTCGTCAGCGACGTTACGAGTTACTCTCTCAGTCGGTACACAGCTTCTTGAACTCATTCTAACTCGGCCGGAAACTACGTATGTATTTATTTATGTGATACAAATAAAATTTTTGCATATCATATACGCTGTATCAGTGATATACCATCCAGTTTCTTTTAATGGAAATTTATACAACTCGTGGTATCTAAACGATACAGCATGTACATTTTGTATTTTTCGTTTGCTATCAACGAAGCCGTATGTTTTTCTTTTTTTCAAAGTGAAAACCTACGCTTTACCATGTACATGACACAGACTTAATTAGAGTGAACTTTTCGTTATTCCATCAGTGATCATCGTTTGTGATCGAATGGGAAAGATATCCCGTATTCGACTGAACAATTCTGGCATTCAACTCTGATCCCCTTACGACAAGTCAATGATTGTGTGGTCTTTTGTTGTCTTAGTTTCGTATTTTGACGTCATATCCTGGGGATCATTCAAAACTTGTATGGCTAAAAATTATAAATGACTAGAACTGTGTGTGTGTGTGTGTGTGTGTGTGTGTGTGTGTGTGTGTTCACTGATCTCGATGAAGTAATCTGTAATATGTTGGTTGAGACAATCTTCTGCGATCAAGTAATTTTTCGAGAAAGAGTGAAGGTCAACGAGTTTTTAAAATAATGAGTAAACTTCACCTAAAAACTCATAAATAATGTTTTAATTTGGTTTTTGGGGGTGGGTGGGTGGTGGCTTAATGTGTAATATTCAATAATGTTTAGGTTTATATGTTCGTAATATCCTCGAATTTCAGAGAGGCGGATAATTACAATGAAATCAAGACAACATATACACTCACCCCAACAAACTACAGATACAAATATGAAATACGTATTTGACTTTCTGGCTAGCGGATCCTCAGGAACTTGGAGCAAAATTTAATTATTCGAGTTATATACCAAAAAAGATACAGTTACACGCATTTAGGACATTTGCGTAAATTAAACATCATACAAAGTGGATCTCCCATATTCCTTCTAAAACTTTTCTGTAACAATAAGGCAATAATGCAGAAAAAGCAACTAAAACAAACATTTGCGCAATGCCAGACTAATATGTAATTTTCATTTTTAATACAAATAAATATTTTCAAAGGAATTGTATTTAATACTTGAATTTTTCTTTCAAACCTATTCTCTTGAAACGGCTTTAATAATATTTATACTTCTTTTCTTCTTTAAAAATTGTTTAATAACTTTATAAAAATCGCGAATATACATAAGACAGGTTTCCAAATTATTTCCGAAAATATCGTTGTTGAACGGCAAATATAACTGCCTTAGTGTGTTTGTACGGTGATCGGTTTTAAGAGCTGTTTTTACGGAAAGCAAGGGCCAAAAATTCAATCTTCAATACATCCTGTGTGACTGGTACAAGGGAAATATATTGACTTTTTCTGTATAAATCAGAAAAACTGGCCATTAACCTTCTACTCGGCTCTGCTTCCACCATTTTTGTTTATCACTGCCCATGTGGAGAAATGTTGTTGCCAGTGCGTTTTGATTTGACTTTCATATGTTCGGTTCTCCTTCTGAACAATAATTCAACCACTGCTCCAGTTTTTCATTCTTTATTAATCAAGAAACATCATCAAGGTAACCAGTCTGAACAAATGACTTTTAAATTTCAAAGCAGCCTTTGATCTGTAAGGCAAATACAAATCAACGATTGCGGAGTATTTACTCACAATACCTACTGATTAATGGAACTCTTTATTTCTCTTGTTTGCAAGTATTTATCATTTATATTTATAACAATTAAAAATCACTTATAAGTTAGATGGGAGCAAATTCAATTAAAAAAATTCCTATAGGTGAGAAGGAGGAAAATACAAGCATCTTGGCTCGGATTTACAAATAAAATATTCCATATATTCGATTTGTATTTAATTTTCCGCTATGAACACGCTTTCACAAAACAGTGTATACAAGCGAATTCCTGCAATATTAGAATGATTGTTTGTAGACAGTAGTAATGTAAAACATTCTAGATCGGCATCACTGTTAAAATAAAATTGGACAATACGAACAATTTAAACATTAAGTAAAATAGTCCTACATCGATTTTCTGTAATCTGTATCGTAAATCCTCTAGTGTAAACCCGATACTCTCCATGGCTAAAGTGGTAGGTTTTGGCGACACTTCAAGTGACAACGAAGTCTATAAATAAAGGGGATAATAAAACATTCATGCGATGTAGTTGTTAATGTGGACGGTTTTCTCCAGGTGAAAATTTATCACCAAATTTACAGCGATATGTTATCTGCGAGGTTTATGCTAAACAAACATACACGACAGTGTGTGTGTGTGTGTGTGTGTGTGTGTGTGTGTGTGTGTGTGTGTGTGTGTGTGTGTGTGTTTAACATAGCTTTAAAAAAATTTCAGTCATATCGCTACGATGTCTGCAGTGTGGCAGTTTATACTGATGTCTAACACTGGAGCATCATGCAGCAGACACGTAGCATCATGCCCCACCAAGTCATATTATCCTGACACCAGGCCGACCAGTCCTAACACTAACCTCTTAATGCTGAGCGCCTAGCGAGGTAGCTGTTAGTACCGTTTTTATAAATCGTTGGTATGATTTAGCTGGAGTTCAAACCCGCGACCTCCCGCATCCGAGGCGGACGCTCAAACCACTAGGTCACCGGAGCTACACGACAGTGAAAATTCCAACAAATTCCGTTGACAACTTGTCGAGATACCATGTTTAAGATTCCAAAATTTCTGAGCAGACAATTTCTGTCAAGCTCATTGATATTCGTAAGCACCCATAATTTCGCTGAGAAATGAAGTATGTATCTGGATAAGAGTAATTAAAAAGTATAATACAGGTGATTGGTATTTTTGTGGCAGCTGTGAAGTAAAAAGATACTAATGATGGTGCTACATCATCTCCAAGTCACTTGAACAGTTTTTGCTGCTTAAAAATGGTTTAAATAAAGTTTAACATTTTTCAAAATCTCATCATTTTATCTGACGGACCCTATTCATATGTCACTGGGTACATCTGAAATGTTGTGCTTACGAAATATATATATATATATATATATATATATATATATATATATATATAACTATATATATATAACTATATATAACTATAACTATATATATATATCTCAATAACCCTAAAAAATTAATTTTTTAATATAGATATAAGCTTCTATTTCCATTAACAAACGCGTGTTTATATATATATATATATATATATATATATATATATATATATATATATATATATATATATATATATATATATATTAAAAGGTGTCTTAAATGGAAATACTCAAATTATTTTAAATTGGTTTTCTCATTTGAAATGTCATCAAAATCAAGGAAGGTAGTAAGTTTAAGATGATTTACCTCCCCTATGCAAACATTGATCTACTCTTTACTTCAAAAGTATTTGGCTGATTTAGTTGGTCTAATTCCATAATGATTATTTACAGACATAAATGAAACCGACAACAATGGACCATGGCAGCTCATAAGCGAATTCAGGACTGCAACGGTGCCAAGCGATTGTATCACCATTGTGTTCAATCACTAATGTGATAGTAAACACCAATCAAAAAGCATATAATTACGATCTACAACAATCATATATTGCAAAACAAATGGCTTTGTGCTGAAAGACAAAATTTGCAAGGTATGAACAAAATATGTTAGCAGTCCAAGTTGATCCATTTTTGATTGAGAACAAAATGTACGAATCGGGCAGTTTTTGTTCTTCAATCTAGTTTTCCTTGTATGTCAGTTTTTATTCAGTTTTTCTCGGGGTATGTGTGCTAAAAGGCAAATTTACTGTTCAGTGAAATTCCTGTACAAATTATGCAACTGTTAGCAGTTGCAAACATGACATCGTTAAAACGACTTTGTGTGACTTATATGTGGACAAATACTGTAATAGCAATAGGTAATCCTCGAGGCAATCAACTATCTTCAAACGATTATTTTACCGACCTAGACACAAAGTATTGATCGTTCCACTACGATAAACAACTTTATAATTTTTTTGAAACTCGACACAGAAGTTTCACTGAGCATGAATACTGCCTGTAAGAATCAATTAAGCTCATAATATAGTTTTTACAAGGTGTTGACTTCTATGAGGCGCTGTAGCGGACAAAAGCTGGTCCAATAAGAAAGTTACAGTTGAAATTTCGATGTCGTATGTCGAGAAATCCAATATCACGTGTTGCATCAAATTCATTGTCCGTAAAGTTCCATTTTCTAGATCGAGATTTTAGATTTTTTTATGTTGAATTATGTAGTGGTGATTTAAAGTTGTATTTCCTATATCGAGGTTTTACAGTGTATATTTTGAATTACACAGTGGTGGTTGAAATTTCAATATATCTGTTGAGAATCCCTAATTCGCACGTTGTATGCAACTGTTTGTAATGAAAGTTCCATTTCATATGGCGAGTATTTAGATTTCATCTGTTGAATTTCACAGCAACGTGAAGCAGCCTCCTTTTTTAAAAAAAAATAAATAACGAGGTCCGTTCACGAGAGCGACCTCTAGCGAAGAAATTCATAGTAATTCTCGACCTGTGAATGGAAACTTTCAAATTGTAAAGGCATGAAATGTAATGGCGCCTCATAATTAAATACACGAATGATTTATCTTAATACTCGATATTATTTTGAATTGTTAAAATGGACATTGTGTAATGTTACTATTCACTATTTCACTATTTAAAAATAACAATTTCGATTAGCACAATAAAATGTCCAATCACCGCTGTGTAATTCAGCAGATACAGTCTGAAAACTCAACATACGAAATGAACTTTCAGCACAATCAATGTGATTCAACATGTTACACTGAAACTCGAGACATATGACATTAAAATTTCAACAACCGCCGTGTAATTCAGAAGATACAATCTAAAAACTCGACGTTGGACATCGAATTTTCAACCAACGCTGTGTAATTCAACAGATTAAATACTCAACATATGAAATGGAAATTTCAACATAAACTCTTTGAACCAATACGTAAATTAGGAATTCTCGACGTATGCCATTGAAATTTCAACCACCACCGTGTAATTCAAACGACACAATGTAAAACCTCGACATCGAAAATATAACTTTCAACAACTACTGTTTAATTCAACAGATACAATCTAAAATCTCGACCTAGAAAATGGAACTTTAAGGACAAGCATTTTTGATACAACAAGTGAGATTGGAATTCTAGACGTATGACAGTAAAATTTCAACGGCAACGTTCTGATTGGACCAGCTTTTGTCCTCTACGGCGCCTCATAGACTTCCTAGGGCATGCTTGACACCACAGAAGTCATCTTATTACACAGTATAAAAATAAAATTTCCATTCCTTACAACTGTGCTTACAAAAATCCAGGTACCTGCTCAAGGCTCAGATCTACCTTGCTAAAGTGAGTAAATGCTATTTTATTGTGTGTATTTCTGACAAAGCAAACCCATCATTTATTGTTCATTTATCGTCTTTTTGAGATATGTATAACAAAGCAAGTGCAAAGAAGAGGAGCCTGAACGGCAGATTACACGCCATTTCCGTATATAATAGTCATATATGTATGCTCTAATAGGACGTCCTTGACTCGGAGAAATTATTGACCAAAGGGTCTCAATGTGCTCGACATTAGGTCAAAGTATGCGGTATCGATCTATGCTTAGTGTGAAGAAACCACAATTTTCTTATCAAACTAACAATGACCTTTTACCTTTGACCGGTAGACCCCAAGGAACTTACGCAACAACAGATTTTGTCATCAAAACTTGTTGAGGAACAGCGACCTTCACCTTTGATCTTTTGTCTACAAAATCTAACTATAAGATCTCCGCAAACATCGGTCAAGGTACGTGGTCTATCACTAAAGTTAATGTGAAAAAAATGTTCTTCTTTCAATCAAAGTGACCTTTACCTTTGACCTTTTGACCTTAAGTACAAGCCATCAACAAAGTTTAGTGTTTGATGCAGAACTAATGTTATTGTGCGGGAACGTTTATTTCTTTCTGTCAGAGTGAACTTAACTTTTGATCTTTTGACTCTAAAATCAACATGCATTTACTCACCCAGGTTCAAGCCATCCACAAAATGTGACAACTGTAGATGGGTGAGAACTCTTTATATTGTACGGAAATTAAATCAATAGCAGACGGACGGACAACATCCTAACGTAATGGTATGTATATAAAGATTTATGTACTCATCTTTATATTTTGACTGTATAATTTTACTTTTTATGATAACATGTATGACGTTTATGCAAAATATCCAATCTTATTTCGCATCAAAATATGGCATGGACCTTTTTAAAACAAACAAATAAAAAATGCAAATATTCTAGATATTCGTGATCTGGGACTTTATATTAATTTAACATCATAGGTCAGCACGTTCTTCTAATATTTGTTTACTGTTGTTATTATTTAAATCTATCCTGCGTGGAAACAAACTGTATCCGTGAAACAATAGCAGTGAGTGGGGATACCCTACGGCAAACGAGAACATGTAAGGTAAAACAGGGGGTTGTACCATGGAGCAGTATATGGGAATTTAACATTGTGGGATTGTCTAGGGACAAGGGGAATTTAACATAGGGAATGTATAGCGACAATGGATTGGGACTGTATAGGGACAAGGGGAATTGAACATGGGTGACGTTACGGTACTAGTCACTGGCAACAATGTTGCAAGAGGCTGATCTCAATCGGGCGGAACAGTGTGGCAAGGGGTTGACCTGAAATACGCGTTACTCTAGGGACAAATAGAGACATAGACATAGAGACGTGGTTAGAGACAGGGTTAGAGACATAGAGACATAGACATATCACACATTGATTTATGGGCATAAATCTATCACACAAAAAATCGACTAAAATTTTTTAGGCAAGAGAGAATAGGCATCTTTTCCAGATAATGGAGTGGCCCTGAAAAGGGACTTTGCGTTTGGTTTGTTAACACCATTTAGTTAACACAGAGGACATCGCACGGATCTTCTTCTCTTCTTCAAACTTCGTTTGACCTCTGGACCGTAGATTAAGACTCTCTTCAGACAGCCTTGCCTCTCCACATCGATCCTTCGTTTCCAAAGGGCCGTATCGGTGATCTTGGTGATAGCCCATGATGATCTGACATACATGGGATTGTCCGGGTTAAACAGCGTCTAGGATAGGAGGGTAGACGATTCTACGTTAGTCCACATCTTGTGACGAGAACAGGTGAATGGAATGAGGTGAACCGCGGTTATTTATAGTGGAAGAGCGGATCGAAACGGATTGAGTTCTTTCACCAATCCTAAGACGCGTTACAAAATTCAGTCACAGTGCGGAGTCTGGCTTCCAATCCGAAGAGAGCTGCCTGTGACGTCACATTCCCAATATAGTTGCGCTAGCGTCTGTGCGCAGGGAATCAATGCGACAGAGTTAGAACATGACGGAAACTAAGAAGACAATGAATTAGGGTGCACTGGCTATGGAGACGAGGAGTCATGGCACAGCAGCGGCTACTAAAACAACCACAATCCTACTTCCAGTAGAGAACGAATTTAATTGGGATTTAGCGGATTTTCTCTCTTCACAAGAATTTGTTCCGGTACCAGTACCTTCTCCGCTTTCTTCTTCCTTACCGTGTGTAGAGGATTTTAAACAGAGGCAGAAGGAAGAATTGGAGAAATTTTTGCAACAGCAGAAAGAAGCAGAACAAGCCTTTCTCATTCAGCAGCAACAGCGAGAAGACGAAGAGGCAAGAAGAAAACGACTGGAAGAAGAAGCAGAGAAGAAACAAGGTCTAGGAGAGAAGGAGGACGGTGAAAGTCAAACGGTGACGGTACTCTTAGACATTTTGGCAGAGTTAAGGAGTCTGAAACAAATATATCAGACTTCTTTAATACGACCCAAGACAAAAAGACCTTCCCGGAACAAATACTCAAATCTCGATAACACTCCCACTATGCCTGATATACCAACGTTAGTGATTTCTACCAAATCATCGAAAGTAGCAGGTCCAGACGTAGATCTTGGCCGTGGCAAAGGGATAAGGCAGCTAAAGCTCATTGCCTCCCGTTCCTGAGTTTTTAAAAAAAAACCAAAAAAAAAAAAACACCAACAGTCCTTTTCAGGGCCACCCATCTCTCTAGAAAAGAGACTACCCAGTGTTTACCAACATCAAGTAAAACTAAAATCCCTTTTTTCCCCATGGTGGACGTGTGTGTGTGTGTGTGTGTGTGTGTGTGTGAGAGAGAGAGAGAGAGAGAGAGAGAGAGAGAGAGTGAGTGAGTGTAGGTCCTTATTATAACAATCAAAACCAAGAGACACTTTTTTCTTTCTGTTATATTCTGTGTTACAAATTACAATCCAAATTCACAACACAACACTTTAAAAAGTTCATAGACTTCTTTTTCTTTCACTCTCTCCTTTTTTTGAATTTACTCTCACGGGCTTTTCCACTTCTTCCTCACTTTCTTCTTCTTTTCTTCTCTTTCTGAACGTGTCTTGGTTCTTCCTTTTCGGAGGGCACCTCTTCCTGTTCAGAACCCCTCTCTTCCTCCTGCTCTTGTTGTTTCTTAGGGCAGTCTGAAGACCAATGTCCTTTCTCTTGACAAATGATAACAGGTATCTTGACCTTTGTCTTTCTTAGTGCCTGTCTTGCTTTGACGTTGTGGACATTCTGAAGACCAATGTCCTTTCTTCTGACAGATATAGCAAGTATCTTTACTTTTATCTCGAAAGGAGGGGGAGTAGATTGTCGGCTTCTCTCAAGAAAACCTTCGTATGACACCTCACAAAGCTCTGATCAGAAGATCCATCTATGTTGGCTCTTCCATCTTTCGGGTAGGATTGAAAGTGAAATTAGTACTTTGAGGGAAGACACTGACCCTTTATATAGGGAAGACACTGACCTTACATTGTTATATAGGGGGCCATGGCTTTTAAAATGTAGTCATTTGACCTTTTGCAATCAAGATGAAACGATCGCATCATTTCGTGAAGAAAGGAGAAGAAAGTAAGAGGCAGAAACGTGACATATCGCATCGCACAGTAGCTGAAGTCTTGGCTCAAATTCATGCCAGCGATTTTGAAGATGACATAAGTGTGCCAGAATCCAGACCCAGAGAGTCTACGTCAAACCAAAGATCACCACCAGTAACCCCTGAAAACTACTACCACATTCGAGAGACGGATAAAACGCTCCTCTAGAAAATTTAGAACCATAGCCTACAAGTACACGGTGAAATTTAAAGATTTTAAGTCAGAAGTACCGCTGGAGAAAGTAAAGGGGTTCATCGCCGATTTGTGGGATTCTTTGTTAACCACACTGAAACGGCAATGTCTAGCCAATGAAGACGATCGCTTGACACTTTATATTTATCACGAAGTCTGAAGTCCCCCGTTTGGATCGAGTTTGGCAGACCGTCATAATTGACACCTTCCAAAGTCATCGACATGATTCAACACGTTCAGCAGTCCAACGACAAGTTTCACATCACCGATGGAAAAGCGACACTGTACATGGCCCACGTTTCTCTTCCCAAAGGGACCGGACGCAAAAAGGTGTTATTGGTGGACGACCTTCGTAGCACCAAAACGAGTCTCGTCCGAATAAAAAACCCTCAAGACAAGATGTGTTTAGCCCGTGCCATCGTGGTGGAACAAACGTATGCTGACGAGAAAGACGCGGCAGAATGGAAAAGAGCATGGGACAACGTTCGGAAATCGAAACGAACCAAATAACGAAGAGAAGCAGAACTCCTGTTACAGCAAGCGGGGCAATCAAAAGACACACCCTGTGGAATTCTTGAAATGCAAAAATTGCAAGTCGTCTCGGCTCCACGCTACACGTTGAAAGGACACTCTCAAGAAGTTCGCAGACCTCTGTTGTTTCGAGGCAAAAATTTCAAAGACGGAAAATACATTCAAGTCTATCATCACGATGAACATTTTGATGCCATTACCAGTATCACAGCATTCCTAGGATACGGTTATTACTGTGAGAAAATGTGACTATGGTTATAACAATCGAGAGCAAAATAAGCTTTGTGGATCGAAATTTGAGGAATGTTTGGCATCTAAACCCTGTCTTGACGAAGGACAAAAACGAATGCATTGCTCAGCTTGTCAGCGAACATTTGTCAGCCCAGCCTGTTACCAACAGCATCTGAAGACGCAAGGTTCACAGCAGAAAAGTGCTTTTCAAATTCTGAAACGTTGTTCTCCTTGTGGACAAGTCATACGTACCAAAAGTTCCAAGGCACACATTTGTCCAGGAAAAAAACGATCTCACATTTGTCACCAAATCGTGGACTTGGAACACGAATGCTACTTTTAAAAATACCAACCGCAACAGGTGGAAGAAGAAGATGACCAGAAGAAAGGTAATTTCTTCTTTTTCGATTTCGAATGCATGCAAGAGACCGGTATTCATATTCCTAATTTCTGTGTGGCTCATCAACCGTGCGAGAAGTGCATCCAAGAACCTATCTTTTGTAATTTCCCTCAATGCAGCAAGATTCCTGAGGACGTGAAAAAAATCTTTCAAGGACCGAACACGCTGGCCGATTTTGCCCAATAAATCTTAGACCCTATCGACGAGACGTGGAGTCAAGAGGACATCGAACATTATGGAGATTGTCATCGCTATGCCACGGTGATGGCTCACGACATCTCGGGATACGATGGACAGTTTCTTCTCAAATACTATACGGAACAAAACACCGAACGTCCTAAAGTGACCTTGAACGGAGCCAAACTCATTTCCATGCAAGTGGTGCAAGTGCAGTTTAAAGCTTCGATGAGTTACTTGGCCATGCCTTTGAGTCGAATATATTTTACGACGATGATGTGGAAAATTTCGAGAATTGTTCATGGAGCACAGAGGGATCGATCCTTTGAAAAAAGCCTGCACATTGTCAAAGCGTGTTCCTTAGTGTACCGTAAACGATCTATGCCCGAGAAGGCTCTGGCTGTCATACACCCACGAACGACCAATTTTGCCAAACGTCAATACTCGGTCAAAGCTCTACGCTGGCTACATTAATTGTTTGACAAGGAAGACAAATAGATCCAACAAGCCCGAAATGGAGGAGGCGAAAAGACCATCGGAACGTATTCGGTGGATGGCTGGAACTTAAAAAAACCCTAAGATCATGTACGAGTTTAACAGTTGCTTATTTCACGGATGTCCAATCTGCTACCCTCAACGGTACACCCAAAATCAGTTTTTGCAACGAAAAATGGAAGACTTGTACGAGGCCACTTGTTAGCTTCTCTTAAAGTTAGAACAGCAAGGATACCAAGTGGTGAAAATGTGGGAACACGAGTACGATCACCGTTTGAAAACCGATCCCGAGTTTAAACACATCGTGGAAAGTTAAAAGTTGATGGACCCTCTGAACCCGCGGAATAGTTTGTACAGAGGACGGACAAATGCCACCTGTTTGCTGTACCACGTTGACGAGGAGAAAGGAGAAGAAATCAGATACTTAGACGTATGTTCACTGTATCTTTACGTGTGCAAATATTGTCACTTTCCCGCAGGGCACGCACAATTGCTGACGGCACATATCGACGTGGACAACATTCGACAATACGAAAGATTAATTAAATGTAAGTCTTGCCTCCCACGGACTTGTACCATCCCGTTTTATCTTATCATTGCCAAGGAAAACTGATGTTTCCTATGTGCCGTACCTGTGCGGAAACATGCAACCAAGACCAACCTTGTCAGTACACACAGGAAGAACGCACCTTGACAGGAAAATGGGTCAGCGTGGAATTGTTTAAAGCTCTGGACCTGGGATACCAATTGTTAGAAGTGTACGAAATTTACCACTTTCCCAAGACAGAACAGTACCACAAGGGTGGCGAGATTCAGAAATTCATTTTCGCAGACTACGTTGATGCCTTTTTGAAACTGAAACAAGAGGCCAATGGCTATCCTTCCTGGTGCCACACTCCCTAAGACCAAAAGAAATTCAAAGAGAAATTCTTGGAGCAGGAAGGCATCACTTTAGATCACATCGAGCAAACCGAAGGTCGACGATCGTTTGCCAAAGTGATGTTAAATTGCATGTAAGGCAAAATGGCACAACGACCGTGTTTACCCAAAACGGAGTATTTGACAGAACCTTCCCGCTACTTCCAGATGATTCACGACAAAACCAAATATATGAAACGCATGGACGTCCTTCGTTAAGACTTGATCCTGGTCAATTACGAAGAAGAACTGGACTTTTTACAGGCCGACGTATTTGAGCAGCAGAGAGGCTAAAACCTACAACTTTCTAGAGGGCTCCGTTTGCAAAAATAAGGGTTCTACGAAGACTGAAAAATAAGAGGTCAATAACGCTAAACCGAAGCCGTTAACCGAGCATATTCCTATACAACGGGAAACAGATCTGATTAGCTTTTTTGTTACCCCGCGCTATTTTTTTCAAATTTAAGCGTGTTCGTTTGCGACGCGCACACGCACGTGTTGTCGTCAGCCTCTCTGCTGCTGGGGCGAAAAAAACTTTTCCGTTAACCAGTACGATAAATTTGAACATTATTTTATATTATCGATGCCACTTGGTTTTGGCAGAGATTATATGATAAGTCGTGTCGAAAGTTTTGCAAAATCTGCCGAACATAATATAATTCCACCCACCCATAAAATAAAAGTAATAAAAGCCAATTTGAGTAAAAAGCAAATTACTGAGTCTGAATCAACGGATACTAGCGCGGATAAAACTAACGTGTGTGATTATTATCGGACTTCTTATAGATCATTTTTGATATATTTCAAAATAAGAAACACTGATGACCAAAAATTATTTGACGATTGGATGTCTGATCCGTTCACGGGCATTTATACACATTTGATAAACAGTCTTCGAGAACAACGGTTTCTGGAGTTATTTGAGTCATCTGATGGAATCATCTTTTAGACAAAAAGGTAATATTATATGGGACGACGACAACACGTTGTTTCCATCGTGGATTGTCGCGATGAGAATCAATTTAACGAACTTCTCCGGCAAAATAATATCAGATCAATCAAACAACGCAGAGGAATAATGACGTTGCAGATAGATAATTATCACAATTACGGTCAAACGAGATATCGGCCATATACTTGTTTCTTGTCGTCGCGTGATGATGTAGCGCGGCAACGACTGCGGGAAAAATTCCGGGCGAGACAGCAAACGAGCAATTTAACCAAAATATAATTATTGAATAATAATGGCTTCAGTAAACGACTTTATCGCGTTAAGATTACTTGATAAACACAGAGTAATAAATTATTTTTATGATAAGCTGATTCAAGGACCAAACGGTGATACATGCTACATGGCGCCACTTGGGTCTAAAATAATATTTAAAATAATCGATGATGAGATTATTCCTTGCATTGATCAGAAAACAGATTTAACATTATTTTCATTAATAATAATTTTTAAAGAATTTCGTGAGGAATTTTTACGGCGATTTCAGTTGCTGTCTTTGCCGGAAGAAATCATTTAAAAATTTCTCCACAGATCATTGACGGATAAAGAATGTGCTGGTAAAAAAATTGTGGAGTCACGTCGGTCCGTGATAGAACTGTTATCTAATCAATCCAAGACCGTTATGACCGATGAGGAATCACCACATTTTTCATAAATAATACAATGATTTATGTGGTGATATCTCAATTACTCTACATCAACAGCAAATAAGCTAAACCACCCAATGACACTCCACACATGAAATTTTAACATATTAGTAAGCTTGTTTGTAGCTGCGACATCACTTCCACCATAAGATCCTTGAGCGTCATTGTTGTAATTGATCCAGTACTCATCGTCGATAAAATCTGATCGAGGCCACACAGGATAATTTAATGTGTAATTTGATCTAGCAGTATTATGTTTATCATTTGCTGTCAAAGAAGCACCAAATTCTTTATAAATCAACTTTATAATTTCGATTATATTTCCTGTAGTCAGTTTCTTTGACCAAATTCTTGTTTCAGGAAATATGTTAGACCAGTTCTTGAGCAACTCGTTATATTTCGCTAGTTGATCTCGATCATCTTTCATACTCGTGATATACATTCTAAGGTCTGGTCCTGATACCGCAATTGCTGTTTTCGATAAATCGTCAGCGACTACATCTGGTAAATTGAACATCGTCAAGAAATCCCTCACCGCGTTAAGTTTTACACGTGGACTTATTTTATCCGACCTAAACATCGTAATATCAACTGCATTTCCGTTATTAAATTTATCACCGATGACTCGTTGAGGTCGCTTCAGCTTTGATGAACACTTACATAACTGCTCAACTTCATCCACGGGTAACTTTCCAACATCACACTAAAACATATTATTCAGGTATGGTTTCTTTGCTTCGTTTGGTTTTAATCGCGTTTCGGGGTTGTATTTGTGGTACATAGTAGTATTTAGTTTGATCTGAGAATTCTTTATCCGCGTACCGACAGTGGTTTTCAAGAACTCATCGACGCGAGGACTATTATTAATTTCATCGTGAGTTGGATTCGTTATTTTTTTTCCTTGACAACCAAACATCGTATTTGTCTGCGGGTGTCTGCACGATTTCATATCCGGTATCGCTCATCATCGAGATTAATCTCGGCGTGAAGTACATTTTGGAATTATTCTCGTCGATGATATCGCTGATGTATGCAAACACGTATGGAATTAATAAATCTGCTGTATTTGGTGCTCTGTACAATTTTGTTTTTTCATCAAGAAGTAATTCACGATCAACAATTATTTTTGTTATTTCTTCAAGCGTGATTGGAAGTTTATTGCGTTGTTTCACCGTTGCCGAGTAATGAATCTCATTAAGACATCTAAATCGATGCATCGCTTGCTTGGTTGCTTCAACTGATCCAAGTTCCTCCGAGAATACGTGCATGATTGTAAATGTTGGATCAACAATACTGACTCCAGACTCAAGTGTGTGATTGTACGCGAAAACATTAACGTCGTCAAGTGCGGCATTGATATCACTGAAGTCCTTCTTTCTTTGTGTCGGATCTGTGTCAGCGTGATGATAACGCAAGCGATATCCACCATGTTGTAATTGTTTTGCTCGGCTCTCAACGGAATAATTTGTTCTGATTTTGTTATGAGTAAATACTGCAATCTTTTTTCCTTGCTCGAGATGTTTTGTCATTGCTGCAAGATTATCCCGGTGGGAATTCTCCACGATGAATTTCTTGCCGTGATCAGGTTTATAATTGTTGATGATGAATTTCATCGATGATAGTCCAAATTTATTCCTGAATAATATTAAACCATCGTCGTTGGCATCTGCGTCGAAAACTATTAATCGTTTACATAAATTTACCAGCGCGGTGAATTTATCTCATCGTTGTTTACTTGACTGCACAGAATAAAATTGCTGTCGTAGTATACTATGCCACTCATCGCAGATAAACACATCTGGAATTCCTTTTAACCTGTTCAACGATTCCCACTGAATTACAACTCTGCGATTATCGCCTGGTTTAAATATTATATCGCCGGTGATATCCAGATACTACTCAATATCGTAATACGATTTTGTTTTCTACGTGAACGTTTTTCTACAACTGACGATAATTGCGGATTGATGTGGCTTTAACGACTTCCACGCAGGCTCTGATTTACCCATTCCACATGCAGATCCGTCCCAATAATCATCGTCGTAGATTACCCGACAATCAGGACCACCTTCATGGACTGGTGCTGACGTGTATAAATAATCCGGACTTCTCTCCGGGAAGAATCCTGGATAATTCCGTCGATGCTTCAATTTCATTAAGTATTTAATATGTTCTGGATCACGCTGAAGTCTGGTAATCCATCAATTACTGAGTTGGACGACTCACCGTCGAGAATGTTCTCATCGCCGGATACAGTTATCTGTTTACCTGTAGCTCTTGGACAAATAAAAGTATAACAATCCACCTTGACAAATACAAGACAGTTATCACATTTGTCCTCGACGCGATCATGGAATTCGTCATAACCGTGTCTGCGCTCGCAGATAACGCAGTAATGTCCAGGTCGTCTTTGTATGGTAAATATGTTGCCGCTGCGTGTGACGATACACATTAACTGATCTGGTTGACCCGTTAACGCGTTAGATATCTTTGTCATCGCATCCTGGGAGATTTCATCACAACCGATATAGAATTTATCATCGTCGTCGTTATTAAACTTTATGTATCTGTGTTGGATCAAAGTTGGACAGACGAGTAATTCAGACGCAGTAAAATTACCAACGTGAGATATTAATTTCTTACACGCGGTTGTTTTTCCTCGCTTGTACGATTTTTTTTAATTTAGTTTTATACTATGTAGTCCAGCTTGTCTGTCGATGGCCCATGCTGGATTTTTCTCGTCGGCGGCGTTGCGGGTTAGTTCTCGTTGTCGTTCAAACGTCACCGGAGTACATTTACACAGCACGTGATATCCACTATTTGTTTCAAAAATAAACACTTGATCAAGAGAACAATCACACAAACGTGCAAAGTAATCAATGATATCATCGACGTTGATTTTCTCCGAGGTAGTTTTTATTTCTGTTTCGCTGTTTGTAAACTAATATTTCAGGGTGATATTTTGTATCAAGATCGAACACGGGATATCTTTGCCAGAACACTGGAATTATTTCAGTAACTGATGATTGTCCAGCAAATTCACCAGCAATACGATTAAAATCATCGTCGGACTCAAAGACGTAGAATTTATCAAAATGTTGAAATATTATTCCACGCATGATAAATTCATAGATTGGTTCACGAAGAATTTCTATCGCGTGTTGTTTATCGTCGAAATAAACCGCGTCGTCAAGTGCATGTACGTGACGTTGATAATACCTGAAATTGTAATAATCTAATTTAGCAAGATCTTGCCACGTATCACCGGGATTGTTTTCAAAGCACGTTTGTAATTGTTGATCTGATGGTTCATAAAAACATAATTGTTCTTCTGGTAATTTTTTATTTAACTTTTTATCATTGATATAATATAGACAATCACACGGTAATATCTCGCACATAGCATCACATGCGTGTTCGGTCACTGTTTTTTCGGTCTCCTCTCTTGTCTTTTTTTCGGTCATTATATATAAACTGTTTCTCTAATTAATATAAATATTATGTCTAAAATATATAGTATTTTTTTTACTAATAATATTTGAACATAAAATATATAAAAACTGTATAATGACGGTTATGATCGGGTTGAATAAATGTAAGTGGCTCCGGCAGGGATCAACTGAAATATGTGGGCGAAATTGTTTTTGGAATCTCTGCAGTTCTCATAATTTTATTAAAAAAAAAAAATAAATCAGAAGGACCAAAACCGTGTTTGGTCTGTGGGAAGGGTATATGAAATTTTTGTCAGATTTGTTCGGATTACGGCGGTGATAAATACCGAAAGTTAGTATCTTATTACAGCACGAGAACACCAAAATACTGGATAAAACATGAAAAACCTCCAACCGTTGAGGAGTTTATACGAGATTATATCGAAAAACCACCACAGACATCATCGTAGGTCAATCATCGATGATGGATCATATATTATTATAAAAATGTGGCGATACATCACTTTTTTTATGTCAACGTGGTCAATCTGATATCGTTATGGCTGATGAGGAATTACCACATTTTTTATAAATAATATAATGATATGTGGTGATTCCTCATCGGTCATGTGGTCAATCACCACGACGATGATAATCTGAAAATAAAATTAGATTTATCTAAAATAAATAAATATCTTGGTATCATTGAATGATTTAATCGCGCTAAATTGTATTAATGTTGACCGCGGCGACGAAAATTATTTCACTGATAAGTTAATACAAGGACCAGCCGGCGAGAAATATTTCTTTCCACCGCTCGACTCCCAAATCACATTCCGAGTGATGACTAACGGTGACAAATGTATAATTTTACCATATCTCGGGAAAACTACAGATCTAACTTATTTTTCACTAGTGAAAATCGTTGAAGAATTTTCGGAGGAATTCGACAGAAGATTTAATCTGCTAAAATTATCAGTGGGTGAAATCGAGAAATATTTAGGCCGACCGTTATCAGCTGTGGAAAGCGCAGCCAAAAATATCGTCGATGAAATAATCACGCCGGTAAAACCCGAAGAAAAACCAGCACAAGTACGAGGACGACCAAAGAAAACTACAGCAAAAATTTAAAAAAATAATACAACGCGATGATGACTGAAAAAAAATACTACGATGACGTCTGATTCAGTAATTCAGTAATCAGTCACGTTTTATTATTATTATTATTATTCTACCATAATATCTAACTTCAGCAAAAGAAAAATCACAACAACTGTGTGAAATTATTATTATTATTATTATTATTATTATTATTATTATTATTATTATTATTATTATTTAAATTTCATACAAATTTCAGCAGAGAAAAATCACAGTTTATGATCGCCATAACGAAATAAAATGTGAGATCGACCGAATGATGCAATTTCTTTACGGAGTTCTGCCAGTGATTTATTTTCAGGTAATATTATGTATTCGTCTGAACAATTACTCAACTGAACTCGCACAGGAAAACCTAACGCTCTTAATCGATCAACTTGCTGCTGTGTATGATCAACCTGCTGGTGTGTGCGAGAAACATTTACGGATTTTAATCGCGAGATTTCATACTGTTGTTGTTTCAGCGAACATTTTAATGATTTATTTTCATCGATCAATCGCTGTACTTTTTCCACGGCGTGTGATACTTTATTTTTTTTTTCATAAGCGGGTTCCTCGACATGTGATTGCTGTTGCTATAACTTTTTTTTATTTTTTTCATCGACGTGTGTGGATTAAATCAAACATTTTAATGAATTATTTTCATCAGTCAATCGCTGTTGTTCTAACTTTATTTTAGTTATTTCATCGGTGTGTGATCGCTGTTGTTCTAACTTTATTTTAGCTATCTCATTGCGCAACAATGATATTTGATCATCATCATGATTAGGTTCGTCATCGTTTGATTTCCAGATCTCATACAACAGCGTTAGACTAATATGATACATCTTTGCAATTTCAAACGGTGTTTTCTGTCTACGAAGTTTTTTTTTTACTTGTTTTTCATCGAACTTTGTCAGCGCTGTTATTTTTGGCATGACTGATATAATAATTTCAGATTTTATTATTATTAAAAATAAATTTGTTACATCAGATACATGAGTACCAACTTACCCGATTTGTTCAGATTTCAACTTCGCTGAGTACCAACTTACCCATCACATTATAAAATTCAGTTAAATTTTTATTTTAGCAGGGTAACTTATCCGTAGTATTTTTAGATTTTGATCAAAATTTCTTCTTTGTTGAGTATCAACCTACCCGTAGGATTTCACAATTTTGTTAGATTTTTTTCAGAAATATAATTATTTTTATTATAAAAAAATTTGCTGTATAATTTTATATTTTTTCCTCTGATTTTTATGCTGTAAAAATATATCATCATTTTTTATTATTATTATGACTCATTAATCTACTTGTGTAATTACCAACTGGAATTGGTTGAGTAATAATAATAATAATAATAATAATAATAATAAAAAATAATGATATATTTTTAAAGCATGATCTGTGGAGAAATTTTTAAATGATTTCTTCCGGCAAAGACAGCAACTGAAATCGCCGTAAAAATTCCTCACGAAATTCTTTAAAAATTATTATTAATGAAAATAATGTTAAATCTGTTTTCTGATCAATGCAAGGAATAATCTCATCATCGATTATTTTAAATATTATTTTAGACCCAAGTGGCGCCATGTAGCATGTATCACCGTTTGGTCCTTGAATCAGCTTATCATAAAAATAATTTATTACTCTGTGTTTATCAAGTAATCTTAACGCGATAAAGTCGTTTACTGAAGCCATTATTATTCAGTAATTATATTTTGGTTAAATTGCTCGTTTGCTGTCTCGCCCGGAATTTTTCCCGCAGTCGTTGCCGCGCAACATCATCACGCGACGACAAGAAACAAGTATATGGCCGATATCTCGTTTGACCGTAATTGTGATAATTATCTATCTGCAACGTCATTATTCCTCTGCGTTGTTTGATTGATCTGATATTATTTTGCCGGAGAAGTTCGTTAAATTGATTCTCATCGCGACAATCCACGATGGAAACAACGTGTTGTCGTCGTCCCATATAATATTATCTTTTTGTCTAAAAGATGATTCCATCAGATGACTCAAATAACTCCAGAAACCGTTGTTCTCGAAGACTGTTTATATAATGTGTATAAATGTCCGTGAACGGATCAGACATCCAATCGTCAAATAATTTTTGGTCATCAGTGTTTCTTATTTTGAAATATATCAAAAATGATCCATCAGAAGTCCGATAATAATCACACACACTAGTTTTATCCGCGCTAGCATCCGTTGATTCAAACTCAGCAATTTGCTTTTTACTCAAATTGGCTTTTATTACTTTTATTTTACGGGTGGGTGGAATTATATTATGTTCGGCAGATTTTGCAAAACTTTCGACACGACTTATCATATAATCTCTGCCAAAACCAAATGGCATCGATAATATAAAATAATGTTCAAATTTATCGTGCTGGTTAACGGAAAAGTTTTTTTCGCCCCAGCAGCAGAGAGGCTGACGACAACACGTGCGTGTGCGCGTCGCAAACGAACACGCCTAAAATTTGAAACAAATAGTCAGCGCGGGGTAACAAGAAAGCTAATCAGATCTGTTTCCCGTTGTATAGGAATATGCTTGGTTAATGGCTTCGGTCTAGCGTTATTGACCTTATTTTACAGTCTTCGTAGAACCCTTATTTTTGCAACCAGAGCCGAGCCCTCTTAAAATGTTGGAGGGTTCAGCCTCTCTGCTGCTATTTGGAAATGTCATCATTGCGGCTTACTTGACAGCCCATGCTCGCGTAAAATTGTACAAAGCTTTAGAACTGTTAGATCATGTGCTGTATTTTGACACGGACAGTTGCATCTAGATCTATCGCTTGGGTCACCGACACCCTGACATCGAGAGAGACCGTTTAGGAGCCTGGACGGACAAGCACCCCGACGACAAGATTGTAAGTTTTGCCAATGGTGGTCCCAAAAATTACGGCTAAGAATACCGTAGCCTACAAGGAGAAGTGCACAGCGAGTGTAAAGTTAAAGAATTGACTCTCAAATATCGCACCAGTAAAGTGGTGAACTTTGGGGTATTGAAAGAAGCCTTGCAGTCTGGAGAGGATCTACATTTTAAATTGACCCCCTACTATCCTCACAAGATTGTACGTTTAGCCACACACCAAGCTGTCAGTGGACCTTTGTAAAAACTATATCAAATCGTGTACCAGAAGTGAGTGCGAGTTCCCACTCACTTCACTTTACCTTACGGACACGTCGATATTGGTCAGCATATAAAAAGGGAAAACGTCCAAGACCGAGAGTTCATTGTGACCACAAATTTCCAAGCGAGAAAGATGAATCCTAACAAACAGTCACAATTCAAGTTTGGTGATTATCAAGTGGAGTGATTATCAAATGGAGTGCGATGCTGTGCCTTGCGACTGCAGGGTTGGCGTACGCATTGACCTCAGCGATTCAGTACAACATCATGGGAACTTTGCTATAACTATTACTACTACTACACCTACCATGGAAAGTGATGCTGTGCGTGTCAAACCTGACGAATGCGAAAGTGATGCCACTCGTTATCGTGGACTCATTACTGGTTTTCATTGTCAATGACATCCTCCACGTGAAACCATGCGGCTACCACCCTACGGATCTCACCCATGTCTAAGCAAACTACTGGCGGTTTTACCGAACCCTCATCGAAATGAAACTGTGAAAGAAGAATATTCGTTCCCTGTGCGTTTGTCTGAATACTACGACTTTGAATGTCGGTCCAAACCTTCCAAGGAAAGTGGCCTAAATATCTGGGAGGACCTACCCGCGAAGAATTAGTCAGAGCCGGATTTATGTACTTGGGCGAAGGTGATAAAGTCAAGTGCTTCAGTTGCGGTATGTCACTTCACCAGTGGGAGCAGAAAGATCTAGCTTACCTAGAACATGCTCGATGGTCTTTGCACTGTCACTACCTACCTTTAATGGGACTACCTTAGTAATCTCTTGATGGATATTTTACAAGAGAACATTCTCAGTTTGCCTGTGGAGTTGAGAGAACGCATTTACCAAGAGTTTGTCAAAAGAACAATTGCATCCGTTACGTCACCAATGGTTTAGTCACTGCTACCTGAATGCTATCAGAGGACTGATTCATTTGAAAGCATTCCAATGGTCAGATATTGATCAACAGACGAAGAGCCAGAAGATTTTGGTTGCTACTAATTCTATTTTTACATAGTGTCCATACTACAACGAATTCCAGAGGAAGACTTAGAGGATTACCAAACTCTTTTACGCTATCAAAATTTGTCTGTAGAAGAAAATTCTGTGCGGTGTGTAGTGTGTGAGCTAGTGACTAAACTATATGGATATGCCGACGGAGTACGATCAGTTCTGTGCAAAAAGTACACTTATTACCTCGAAAAAAAGAAAGACATTGCTGTTAATGCCTAGTTGAGAAGAGTACATGCAGAATCTACCTCTGGATCTGAGAGAACGCATTTACCTAGAGTTTGTCAAAAAAAGTCAAACGCAAAGAACATTTGCATCCTTACGTCACCGATGTTGGAACCACTGGTACCTGAATGGTATAAGAGGACTGATTCATTTCAAAGTGTTCCATTGGTCAAACACTGATGAATCACGTGAGATTCATAAAGTTTTGGATGCCACTCATTCTACTTACAAGGTGACCATAGTAAACCGAATTCCGACGGAAGAGTTAGAGGATTTCCAAACTATTTTACACGAATAAATCTCCTTCGAGAGAGAAGTGAAAAAGAAAGAAGGGAAACCAGAAGTGAAAAAAGAAAGCAAGACAAAAGCCATCCCATTACCACCACCACCACTATCCTCGACTTCTACTCCCGTGGCACGTCGGACACGTAAAGCCGTTTCCAACCACCACCTCACCCCATCCAGAGTAGCATCAGTGAAGAGTGGGTGACTTACTAAAAAAAAGTCCTGATGAAGAATTTGTTAGCCAGTATTTACTACGATCCAGCCCATCCTGTGGGATACGGAGGAGTTCATAAATTGTGTGTTCATCCATCAGTGTCGATGAGGACCATTTATGTCATCGATTCACTTGGGGTGGGTCCGGAGATGGCTAATCAGTCCAATCCGGGCCCGGAAGAGTCTGTTGCAGTGGGGACATGGATGTGCAGGTTGCTGACTGAGAGATGCAGAAGTGTTGTTCCTGGATTTGCGCTGAGCACGTTTTTCAGCTGCGTTCGCCAGACTTTTCTGCTCAAAGGCTGCCGCACCGGCATTGATTTGACTGCGCCAAGCAGATCGATCAGCAGCGACACTCTCCCAGCTGTCAGGGTTAATGCCAAAATTCTTCAGCGATGCCTTGATGTATTGTGTCCTTGTACCTCGTCTGTTGACCACCGTGAGATCTCTTGCCTTTCTGTAGCTCTCCATAGAACATCTTCTTGGGTAGGCGTTCTTTGGGCATGCGGACAACATGGCCAGCCCATCGGAGTTGTGCCTTGCACAGCATGGTGTGGATGCTTATCATGCCGGCCTTAGTGAGCACCTCTGTGTTCGTTACCTTGTCCTGCCATCTGATCTTCAGCAGTTTTCTCAGGGAGCTCAGGTGGAAGTGGTTCAGTTTTTTAACATGGCGGCTATACACAGTCCAGGTCTCACAAGCATAGAGGAGGGTGGGGAGAACAACCGCTGAGTAGACTTTTGAGTTTGGTGGCAAGCTTGATTCCTCTCCTATCCCATACATTTGAGCGGAGTCTGCCAAATGCTACGCTAGCTTTGGCAATCCTGGTGTTGATCTCATCGTCTATGTGGACTGCTTGTGATAGGGTGCTGCCGAGGTATGTGAATCTGTCCACATTTTTGAGCTTTTGGCCATTGACAGTGATGGATGGTTCCAAATAGTCTTTTCCAGGAGCTGGCTGATGCAGAACCTCGGTCTTGCTAGTGGAGATGGTGAGTCCGAAGTTGGTGCACGCTGTGGAAAAGAGGTCCATGCTCTGTTGCATGCCTGCCTCCGAGCTGGAGTTGAGGGCACAGTCATCTGCAAACAGGAAGTCACGAATGTTCTCAACTTGGACTTTGGTTTTGGCTTGAAGCCTCCTCAGGTTGAACAACTTCCCATCCGGACGGTATCGGAGACCGACTCCCACATCACTGTCCCTGAAAGCGTCCATAAGAATGGCGGAGAACATGAGGCTGAAGAGAGTAGGGGCTAAGACACATTCTTGTTTCACACCATTCGTAACGTCAAAGGGTTCGGAATAATTACCCTGGTCCTGGACTCTGGCAAGCATGCCATCATGAAATTGCTTCACCATTTCAATGAAGACTTCCGGACATCCAAATTTGGCCATGATTTTCCAAAGGCCTTCCCGGCTGACAGTGTCGAATGCCTTAGTCAGGTCCACGAAGGTGGTGTATAGCTGGACATTTTGTTCCTGACACTTTTCTTGCATCTGCCTGGCAGCAAAGATTGTGTCGATGGTGCCTCTCTTCTTTCTGAAGCCACACTGACTTTCTGGTAGTAGACCATGCTCAAGGTGCTCTGTGAGTCTGTTCAGCAGAAGCCTGGCGAGGACCTTGCCTGCGATGCAGAGTAGAGAGATTCCTCTATGGTTGTCGCAGGATTGTCGATCTCCTTTGCGTTTGCAAATGTGGATGATGGAAGCATCTTTGAATTCCTGGGGTATGCGTTTCTGCTTCCACATCCTACAAAACATCTCTGTTAGTCTTTCCACTAGCTTGGGCACACCAGACTTGAAGATCTCCGTTGGGATGGAGTCTGCTTCTGGAGCTTTCCCACTACACAGGAGCTCAATGGTCTTGTGAGTTTCCAGCACTGTTGGAGGGTCAGCCAATCTCTCGAGCTTCAGACAGAGCTTGCTCAGCGTTGAAGTCTTTCAGCCTGGAGACGTTGAGGCGTTTTGGGACTTTAATTCCCTGTGGGCGTCTGGGAGGTTGAATTCTAAGATTCATCTTGGATATCAGTAGCCTGTGGTCTGTTCAGCAGTCAGCACTACAAATCGCTCTGGTCACACGGACATCCTGCCTGTCACTCCTACGGACTAAAATGTAGTCGATCAGATGCCAATGCTTAGACCGTGGGTGCATCCAAGTTGTTTTGTTACGGTTGGGCAGACGGAAGACGGTGTTTGTGATCAGGAGATCATATGTTGCGCACATCCTCAAGAGCCGATGTCCCTTGCTGTTGCACTTGCCATTGCCATGTCTACCAATAACTCCCTCCCACGAGATATGGTCCGCGTCAACTCGGGCATTAAAATCACCAAGAATGATCAGTTTATCTGACTTAGGTACTGAAGCAATTAAAGCTTCCAGATCCTGGTTGAACTTGTTTTTGACTTCCTCCGAGTTGGTCATGGTTGGTACATAGACACTAATGAGTGTGGCTTGCTTTTTTCCAGGTAAGGATAGCTTCAGCATCATTAGCCGGTCATTAATTCCCTTTGGTAAGCTGGAGAGCTTATTCACCAGACTCGTCTGGACAGCGAAACCAACTCCAGACTCACGGCGTTCATCGGTGCCACGTCCACTCCAGAAAAAGATGTAGCCAGCTCTAACTTCAGTAAACTGGCCCTCGTCGGCAAGCGAGTTTCACTCAGGGCTGCTATCTCTATCTTGTAGCGAGCAAGTTCTCTTGCAATCAAGGCAGTTCTTCTCTCTGGTCTATCAGCCACTGCACGATCCAATAAAATGCGTATGTTCCACGCACCAATGGTGAGGGAAACCTTTCGGGTTATCTTTGTATTTCGACCGCAAGAATGGGATTCCCTCCAGCAGCGGTAAGCTGGTCGGGGGAGCTGAAGCAGGCTTTTTTTTAGGGCACCTTTTCTAGCCCCTTTCTCAGGCTACGGAGGTAAGCAGCGCTATCCTAAAGAAGTTTGGTTAGTCGCTCAGACAGCTGCCGAAATCCATTTCTGCATCAGATCAATGGAAGACGACCCTATGGCCTGGGTCGCCTGCGTGCAGGTCCGCTACTACGGCTGCCAGTGCATCCACACCTGCCACGTCGCAGCTCGGCCATCGCCGCAGGACTTGAGTACAGGTGATGACATAAATGACTTGCGCGTGAGTTGGATTAAAGTGAGGAAGATTTGCGCTGAGTCAGCCTCATTCTCTCGTCCAGGCCCCACTGTGTCCAGTGGCAAGACGTAGTCTAGACGGCTGGAATGGAGACTGGATGCAGTGGATGACAAAGGTGTCCTGCGTGTCTTGCCATGCTCTTAGCGCTCCACATCGCTTTGCTGGGTCCTCCTTCCTGCCCGTTAACCAGCTGGTGGTTCCTCCGCGCAGTCCGTCGGGTCCAGTCTTTGCATGCTATGGGTGACAGGCCCTAACTCACCGAGGGTTTGAGACCCTTCGGCTACCCTCAACCTGGTTTAGCCGGCCAGTCGAAGCCGTTGCCCCTTGGTGTAGCCGCTGAGCATGCTACAGCTTCTTGGAGCCACAGGTGAGAGCTGAGCGCCAAGTGGGGACGAAAGATGGGCTAGCTACCCCCATAGGAGTACGACTGCTATCCCCACCAGAGATACTACCCCTCCAAGAGCACCCCTTCCACCACCATAAACTGTATCGTGCTGCCAAAACCCAACTCAAGGGTGTTCAGTTACCTCAAGTGCAACGATGGTTACAAGAACCTTACACAAACCCATTCGACGAAAATTTTCCAGAAATCGCACCCGAGTGGAGGGCATCGATCATCAATGGCAAGCCGATGTCTCTCATTTGGCCACCTAGAATCGTGCTAGAAATATTTATTTTGTGTCATGGACGTCTTTTCCAGATTTGCTTGGGTCGTGCCATTGACTTCCAAATCAGGCACTCAGTTAGTGTGAGCCCTAAAACTGGTGTTGAAACACCCTCTTCGATGGCAAACCGACAAAGGCACCGAATTTCTGAACCAAGCTTTCCAAAAAGAATTAAAGAAACGAGACATTTATTTTTTTTATCACCGAGTATCCAGAAACTAAGGCCAGCATCGTGAAACGTTTTCAACGCACCTTGAAGAAACGGATGTGGAAATATTCTACGCATCAAAACACTCTCAAGTACATCGACGTATTACCGCACCTACTCAAAGCGTACAAACAATCTTATCATCGGAGCATAGTATGTGCCCCCCCCCCAAAGAAGTGACTCCCGATAATGAAATGACCGTGTTTGAGCGCTTGTTTGGTATGTCCCCGACCTTGGCTGTCCCCAAGAAAGGTGGAGTGTTGACGACGGGAGATTGGGTATGCATTGGCAAAACCAAATGCAATTTCGACAAAGGTTACTTACCCAACTGGACCACCGAAAATTGTTTCGTGTCACTGGACGAGTGCGTGTCCGTCATCCTGCCATCTAAAAACTGGAAGACATGAACGGGAAAGTGTTACAAAGAATTTTTACTTGCCCGAGTTACAACGAGTGACCAAAAAACAAGACGAAGTGCACGACATCAAAAGCATTCTCGATCAAGGAACCCGTACAGTGGGAAAACGAGGTGTCAAAGAAGTGAAAGTACGTTGGAAAGGATAACCTCCCAGTTTTGATTCTTGGATCGACGCTTCGCAAGTCATCGACTATAAAAAGAAGTGACCATCATGCCCTTGAACACAGCATCAACCACGACAGTAATCGCTCCTTCTCCGAGTTCTACTCTGCACGATCTACAAAAGCAACCCTTCTGGGTGTGGTGTGGAGAACATGTGCCTCAAATGCAAATCGTCTTTTTCTGCCAAATCTTTGTGGTGTATTGTGTCATGGGTGCTACCATTGCCAATTTGAGTTTGCAACAAGGAGAAAAACACTTGTGAACCATTTTACTGAGCAGTTGCATTGGTTACCTTCTCCCCAATCCTTCCCTGAAATACTCTTACGGTAACAACGGGAGCCTTGTGACCAACGTCAGTTACCTTCCCAACAGTCACCACCAAAACAACAATATCCCTCTTCTGGACACTCCTCTAATCTCCAGTGACCCCTCGGACAGCAGAACGCTGGAATTATGAATAATAAGTTTACTTAACTTTACCCAGTGACAGTCCATGGATTAGTTTTCCTACAATACTTTATGCTGTTTCACGGCCAAATTACCTCAGACCATCCAACTGGATCACGAAACCCATTGGAAAGTGGCTTTGGTCGAAATGATTCATCCTACACAAATCAAAAACATCACTGAAAATCAAAACACTTTTGAGGTCGAAGTTCTGAACAACCAAGTGCAACAATACTTGAATGAAAACGAAACTGTAGATGCCTCTATGAAACGACCAGTGTCCCTCAAAACTCCACAGTACATCTATATGTTGAAATTTCTGCAGGCTATTATTTTAGAGGCTATTATTTTAGCGGTCAACATCTGGTGGACAAGCTTGCTTCCAAATTCAATGCGCTGTTTGGCAAAGCCTTGGACAAAACGAAACGAAGTGTTACGATCGAGTACCATAAAGTAGCTTGTCGCCTGCTCATGAAATGTTGAGATGACATAACGTTGGCCATTAAATTTTGTCCTGAATTGTTTGACATTTTGGGTGGGGACCTCAAGATGGTCAAGGGTCCACTCATATCACTCATAGCCGACAGCTTGAATTTTGCGAAAGTTTTTCGCTCCCCTGTAGAACTGAACCAAGGATTAAATTTGATCTTTGTTTACTCCGATGTGGTGGAATATATCGTGGTGGGACACACATCTGCACAGTTACTGCGAGTCATTCCTCTCAAAGCGGATTCTGCCACGACCAATGACGAGGAAGGTGCAAACACCTATCACGTTCACCGTGAATTAGTACATCCTTGTCACGTTTTCTAACGCCAAGCTGTGGGGTCGTGTATAAACTAGGATATTACAGCCATGTGTTTGATGTCTAAAGATTTCCGCAGGCTAGTGTTAATCTCTTACGCAAGGTTACATGACCAGTCGGAGAGGACCCGGAATCTTGAGTTGGCGTAGGCGATAGACCTCAGCACTTCACACCTATGTGTTAAGAGGTTAGGTTAGTATCAAAAGGAAGCCCGCGGGGTGAACGGGGCGTGTTCTCATCCGTCCCATTGTTGTCAGATAGCGAGGAGGACATTGTCCGGTAAGTTTGATTGGATCGGGTCACAGCGACATCCAATCGGAATTGAGATAGATTTGTGATCACAATTTAGATCCGAATTATAACTTTGTAACTCGCAAGCAAATGGTTAGTAGACGCCTAGACAGATCGTTGAGAAATAGGGTTACTCCGAGAAGCCACTAGTAATTTGGCGGTAAAACTTAGAAACAGATTCTAAGGGAAGAAAAGCTTCGAAAAGGTCAGTAAGTTATTTGCTTGATTTTTGCAGAATATTATGGCATTATAATTGTAATTATTTTTATTATGTATGCTTAAATACTAGCATCGTTTAGTATGTAGAATTACCTTTGCAGTGTTTCATTTACATGCGTATTTGAAAAATGGGCTTGTGTATTACGTCGAGAATTATGTAGATTGTTAGCTTGTGGTCAGAATTAATTTTGTAAGTCGCTATTAGGTTACTTCGTAGTAAACTAGTAAATTTATTAATGCGTTATGTTAGAATTAACACATGTTTGAGTTGTGAATTCGGAATGGTTGAAGTATGTAAGATTAGTTACTATGGATGTATGAATATATCAGAGCATGGATATTTGAATATTTGCGTACTTTGTATGAGTTGTAATGTAAAGAAATGCGTCTGATTATTGTGATATTGTTTAGTTTAACGGGATTAGGAGTATGTACTGATGTGAAGCAATTTATTGATGCATGTATAAGAAGTAATTGATATCGTGCTGTATTATGACGTTGTTTTACCATAGAAGAACGTATGAGTGTCCGTGCTGTATTATGACGTTGTTTAGCCATACAAGAACGTATGAGTATTTCGATGTGAACGAACGCGTGACCGAAGAAATTAATGGCTGTTATCTGATGATATGCGGATGTAGTGTGAGATGAGAGGGCTAAGGAAAAATATTGTACCGTCCTTGTGTTTTCACAGGAATCTTTTTGGGAGACAGAACGTCAGGTTCAGTTGAGTCCCGAGTCTCCAAGAGGGGAGACAGAAGTGAGACTAGAAGAACAGTCGGAATCGACAAAAGTCTAGTCGGTGAAGAGAAGGAGGAGGAAAGGAGTCTGGAGGAGGAAGACGAGGAGGAGGAGAAGGAGTATAATGAAGTCGGGGATGAGGAGAAGGAATATAGAGGTCGAGGAGGAGGAGAAAGAGGTCGGGGAGGAAGAGAGAAGGAATTGGGGAGAAAGAGGAGAGAAGAATACACAGATGAGTAGTATACAAGGACAGGTGGAATTCTATATGACACTAATCAAGTGATGCAATAGACTATTAAAGGTTCGAGCGGAAGGAGTGTACTTGGGAAATTTGAATCATTTGCTATTGAATTGTTATTAAATTGCTATTCATTGAATTTCACCTTTATTGAATATTTAACCATTTAACCGTCGGCATTGCAGACTGGGGGCTCGGAGCTGTGTATCTATCTTTCACTAATTTAACTTCCAACCAAAATCTAGCCTGGGTGGGACCTCTACAATACTTAAATAAAATACTGGGAGCACTCCACCCCAATCCAATCATAACACACCACAACCGATTCTCCACAATCCTCATTATTTGTCCGTCAGCAAGTCTTATTTCGACGCTGCCAACATTGCTATAAAAGGAGATCTGGGAAAAAATATTTCATTCAGCAAAGGGAAAGTCACAGTGGAACTCCATTTTCGAAAACGATTCACTAACGACTTGTAAGTCATGTATCCAGTGTACCGAGGAGTCGTTCGACAGAGAGGACATGGTTTAGGAGATATGCTGAAATCGGCGTTTCATTCGGTGGCCCCCGTTTTGAAACCGATGATGACTCGAGAATTACACGCCTTGAAAGATGCCGCTTTGACGCAAGGCAAAAAAATTTCTCCAAATATCATCATCGACAACAAAACCCCAAAGAAGACTTCTTGAGAGCAGACAAAAATGTCTTGCTTCAAACTAGAAAAGACATTTTGGGTCGACGAGAAACTCCTATAAATGCAGTGGACGCTGTTCAGTCAGGCATTCCTGCTTCCCTGATGCCACAGCAAGGACAAGGCAGAAAGAGACGACGAAGACACCCTTCAGAGGCCTTCACACCCACAGAGCTAGATGGACCAGGAAAAGAAGAACCGTCGAGAATTAGACGTCTTTGATTATTAAATCACTGAGAGAAAAAATGATGCACCGAGAGTCTTGCGAATGTTCCAAGTCGGAACTGGATCTGTTTGCCATGCCGCCCACTATGATGCCGATGCAAGAATCCCAATGGGTACAATTTCATCCCATCTCCTCTTTGACAACCTCAGCCCCTATCGCATTTGAAATCAAAGGACAGCCCGAAGATTACATCGATTTTAATAGCAGTTACTTGTACCTGAAAGTCAATTTCAAGCATTCCTTGTTCAGTGAAGTGGATTTGTACTTGAATAACAAACTGGTCAGTAGCAGCAAGGATACTTACCCTTACCGAGCGTGCCTAGAAAATCTCTTGACGTATGGAAAAAGAAGCCAAGAACACCCATCTGGATGCTTGTGTGGTATGGAAACCTGACATGGTAGGCAAATTCAAAGACACCGATTGATTACAGATAATGAACCAAACCACAATGTGGGATTCAACTACCGACGAAACAAAATCAAGGATGGGCAGAGTTTAGAACTAATGGATCGTTTGCATTTGGACATGTGATTACAAGAGAAGTGTTTGCTGAACGGAGTGGATGTCCGCCTAAGACTGAATCGCAGTAGTACCGCTTTCCATTTGATGGCTGATGCTGCTAATTACAAAACAGTAATCGAAGAAGCCAGATTCTACGTGCCTAAGTGTTACCTAAAGTGGGAAACGACATCTGTCACACTTTGAGCAGAATGACCACCAAGTATCCGATTCGCCGAGTGGAAGTGAAAACTTTCACCATTGCTGCTGAACTCCGATCCAAGATCGAAGATCATCTGTTCCAAGGACAGATATCCAAACGTTTAATCATCGGCATCGTTAGCAATGCAGCCCTCTACGGAGCCCACAATCAAACTCCTTTCGAGTTTAAGCATTACAACGTGTCCAAGATTGAGGTCAATGGAGATGGCAAGACCTTGTGTACCAGACCCTTCGAACCTGACTTTGACAAGAAGAATTACTTGAGATCGTACTTGTCCCTGTACGAAGCTACCGGACAGCTAGAGACCAACAGTAGTCACAGCATTTCGTACGACGATTTGGATAATCGTAACCAGGAGGTTACGCTTTGTGGGTTTTTGATTTCACTCCAGACCAAGGCAGCAACGAGGGACATTTCCACTCTATAATATCTGGTCAGCTTCCTGTGGAACTTCAGTTTGCTATAGCTCTACCTGAGACGGCGAACATCATCTTGTATGCCGAATTCGACAATACCATAGAAATCAACAGTTTGAGAGAAGTCATTCTAGTCTATTAGAAGCTATGGAAGACTCTTATTCCTCTTTGAATGGTAGTGAATCTTTGGAAATGGAATGGGAAGATATCTAGGAAGCAGAACCACCCATTAAAAAAACTAAGACGAAGATGTGATGATAATGTCCAGATGGCCAGAACAAGAACAACATATAGTCTCCTGTTTTGCAAAACACCTGGCGGAAACAATTACAGGTTGACCAAGAAAGATTGCTATGGATGTCAAAACGATCATCCCAGTCAAATTCAACACGAGATAAATGCCTGATGATGAGTCAAGAAGAAAACTTGGACGAGTATCTAGATGACGCTTGGGGTCTCATCTCGGAAGAAGCAGTGTTGCATCAGTGGCATTCCTACCCTCCACTGACTGTTCTAGAGATCCATCGCATCAAATCTCTCTTGGCACAGAGTACGGAGACGAAGCGAAGAGAGGATTACTTGACAGAGATTTTCAAGTAAAAAGTCAGGCTTGAATTGATGACTTATCATTACCTGTGAAAAAAGAAATAAAAATGGATACCTGGGAACTTTATTACCTTTTGAAAAACAGTTCGTACACCGCTTCTTGGAATCCTGTCGTGTGCGCTAAAGATGAACTTCCTCATCGCAAACCTAAAGACCATCAAGCTTATGTCATCAACATGGACGACAGTCATCTCCCAGGAACCCACTGGGTAGCCGTCTACTTTCCCCACGATGCCCGTGTGGAGTATTTTGATTCGTATGGATTACCGCCTTTGGAAGACGACATCATCGACTTTATGAAAAGAAATGCCCAGACGACACGGTTCAATAATGTGAAATTACAAGGCACAGATTCCATGGTGTGTGGACAATATTATGTGTATTTTCTTCATCAACGCAGCTTTGGATATCCCTTAGAACGTTTATTGACTTGTTTTGATCGTGACTCTTCTAGAAACGATGAAAAAGTAGATAGATGGTTTTGTGACCATTATAACTATCTCTTGTCTTTAGCTAGGAAATGTAGTGTACATCAATGGCCAAATGACTTCCATCCGTGAAAGTCTAACTTGACTTCACAACGCTGTCACCCTTGTAAAAAATTTTTGCTTGAAAAAAATGTGGTGATGTTATATTATTTGTTGGTTGTTGGTTGGTTGAATACAAATGTTATTAAAAAATTATTGTTGGTGGATTGTTTTAAAAATTTTTGTTATCACTATCTATTCTCTTTGACTTCTCTCTATCCCTCACCATGAGATGAGCTATAGCGTTCCTACCAAAAACCGTAGGGATGTTTTCTATCGCGTCCGCGCTTGAGACATATATAAGAGCAGCAGTTTGCAGTCTGGCCTTCCATTGTTAATGCGTCAACCTGTAAACATGTCATCTAAATTGGCAAAGCTAAACGAAGTACACTTCCATTTGCATGGTGTCAAGCAAAACCTGATGCCAAGGCCTGATGAGATTGAAAATGTCAGGATGCTGAAAGTCGCACAAGACCTAATAGAAGAGGCATTTAAAGAAGACATCAAAAAGGAGCAAGAAGAATAGACCGAGAAGTACACACTTCAGAAACAGCTGAGAGAGCAGCAACAGCAGCAGCAGCAACAACAACAACTGCAGGAGCCAGACAGAGGCTTTGTGGACTGTCGTGTAGACACTAAGGAGTTCTCCTTCTCCTTCCGAAGAAGTAGACCGTATTCCGTGGGAAAGCATGCAGCCAGACTGGGACGCAATCTTAGACGACAAGAGATTGCCACAATCCCAGACAAAACAGCCCTTTTCAGGACTACCCCAATAAGTTAGAAAAGATATACTAATATATTGCCAAAATATTTGTCTGTATTTGTGTGTTGGTCTTTGAGTGTGTTTATAAGTAAAAACTAGAAGTGTGCCTATAAACACTTCGTTTCCCTGGCTTGTAAGATAGTCTATGTGGGTTTTTTTTATATGTATGAGCGGTAATAAAGTGTGTTTGTCAGTAAAAAAAAGTGGACGTGAGTGTTTCTTTTAGGTCAGCGCGTTTCATGTTTTTTATTGTGGTGTGGGTATTGTTATTTTTTGTGTAAGGGGATGATTTCTTTCACGTCCGTACTTGAAGTATATAGAGTGTAGCGTTCGTCAGTCTGGCTACCCATCGTTGACGTATCGACATGAGCAGACTAGCCAAACTTTTAGAACTCCAAATGCACCAAGAGTATGCCAGGCGCTTGCTGGATGAGCTGGCTATGGAGGCAATCCAAGAGGAAGCCAAAACTGAAGAACAAGAGGAGAGGAAAAAGAAAGAAGAGGAGAAGGAAAAGAAGAAAGAAAGGATCCTACCTCACCTCATGATTATGCCTCAGTGTGAGGTGAAGCCTGAAGTCAGGATGCCAACACCATTAATACTACTACCACCACCACTGCCACCACGTCAGCCACAGCCACAACCACTACCACCAATACCAAAAGCCGCTGTCCCCAAGATGGAAAACTGGGACGAAGAGTTGGAGAGACAGCGGCAAGAGTGGCAGCCGCAGAGATCTCATCATTCCCGGGTCTGGCATAGGAGAAGACAGAGGGAACAAGTATTCATTATCCCTCAAAGTGAAAACTTGGATGATGAGGCCACTCATCAACCATATGCGCTCCCAACCACACACATCAATTGGGAGAATGACTACAGTAGGATATGTGTGTGTGGTGCCCGGCCTGGAAGGTGTAGGCATTAAAAGGTGCATTTGGAGTTCATAAAACCAGCCCTTCTCAGGGCTAACCAAATCTGTAGAAAAGAGAGACTGATCAAGTTGCCAATAATATGATTTTATGTGTGTGTGTGTGTGTGTGTGTGTGTGTGTGTGTTTTGTTTGCGTTTGTGTGCGTGCGCGTGAGTGTGGGTGTATTTCCTTTGTTTTTGTGTGCGTGCGCGTGTGTGAGTGTGTGTATTTTTGTTTGTGTGCGTGCGCGTACGTGTGTGTGTATCTTTTTCCCTTAACAAACCCCTTGTCCCTACACTCATGAGTGTTTGTTTTGTGTGAATTGTTACGTGTAGGCTCGTACAAATGTAACAAAAGAAAAGAGTGAAGTCAACAAGCTTTGTAAATTTTAGGAAAATAATTTATTTCCCTAGAAAACAACGTAAAATATGAAATAGGACTTACGGTTTGTGAATATAATCCAAAATTTAATCCTAAAGTTGAAAAATATAAGTCCTATCACTAAACAGTTCTAATTGAATCCAGGTTCGAATCTCGATGACGTTCCAATATGGAGGCGATGACGTCAGATAAGGTCGTTGTATCGGTGGCAACAGATCCTCGATTGAATAACAGTTTATAATGTTTCCATTTAAAATTCCAGAATAAATTTCCACTGAATATCTTTCTCCCAGAACTTTTACAAATATGAAGCACTTGTGCAGTTTTCTAGAGAATGAATTATTAAATTCCAAAAAATAAACGAACTTCAGAACAAGCTGGCAACAACAATAAAAACCTCTTGAGCCCTCAAGGTTTAAAATACAACTCAATAGATCTAGTAGAAAATGGCTGTTTTAAGCCTCGATTTTAGATGACATGGTGTCTCACGTGACGGCTACGTGATTTACTAATTTGAACAGCGCAACAACAAAAAACAAAAATACCATTTATCACGTAGCTAAAATAGCCCCATCTAAGAATCAAACTCTCACGCTAGAAATATATAATAAAAAAGGCTGTTTACAACAGACTAACACGTAGGATGAAGATGACCTTGGTAATAGCCAATCGTATTCACCCGATGTTTACAAGATCTATGAACCAAAGTGAGCTAAAAATTGTGCTAAAGTCATACTCCCACGTTCCGATCAGACTGATATTTTTTTTCAAAAATATCAAGTCCAGTGAAAATAATCATCACAATAAAATATAATGAAACAAAAATAAAATAAAAATAATTTAAAACTAACACACAAGCAATTTAATTACATATTCGTAACAGAATGTAAGCACTAACTCCTTTGCTGATGTGATTGTATGTGATGGTGTGTTTTTGTAAAGAAAAAACTTTCCTTCTCCACTATGTATTGATAGAAAGTTTAGTGAGTTTTGTTAGTATTAGTGTGTTGTTTTGTATAAAAATTTATTTTAGGTTAGCTCACTTAACTATGGGGATGTTTGGTTTGTGATATGGGTAGTTGCTGAGAAGGGATGTTTTCCTTCATGTCTGTGTTTGAGGTATATAAAGAATAGCGTTCGTCACTCGCACCATTCAACATTAAATAAACGAAGATGGCTTCTAACCACATGGACAAAATGATGACATTACAAGAGGTAGTGGATAACCTGGGAATGGTGGAGGAGATGATACTTAGAATGGAGAATGGTGCATATAACCCTCACAGATTGAAAATGGAGATTAATAATTTGAAGAAGGTGAAGGAAAGGCTGAGAGACCTGATAAAACAGGAGAAGGAGGACAAAGAGGAAAAGGAGGAAAAGTAGGACAAAGAGGAAAAGGAGGATATGGAGGACAAAGAGGAAAAGGAGGAGAAGGAGGAGAATGAGGACAAAGAGGAAAAGGAGGAGAATGAGGACAAAGAGGAAAAGGAGGAGAAGGAGGACAAAGAGGAAAAGGAACAAATGAGAGCCTACAATGCTAAGCTTGAAAAAGAATAGGAGAATGAGAAAAGGAAACAAGAGAAGGTGGAGGAGAAAGAGAATGGGTAGAAGAAGAAGACAAATGTAATGGATGAGATGAGAAGATGGTGGAGAAGAAGAAGTGAGGAGAGAAATTAGAAAAAGTTAAACGGCCCTTTTTAGGGTCACTCCATTGTCTCGAAAAGATGCCTATTCTCTCTTGCCTAAAAAATAGTTTAGTCGATTTTTTGTGATAGATTTATATCCATAAATCTATATGTGTTATGTCTATGTCTCTGCCTATGTCTCTAACCCTCTCTCTAACCAAGTCTCTATGTCTGTCTATATTTGTCCCTAGAGTAACGCGTATTCAGGTCAACCCCTTGCCACATTGTTCCGCCCATATACTGCCCCATAGTACAACACCCTGTTTTTTCTTATATGTTCTCATTTGCTCTAGGGTATCCCCACTCACTACTAACAATGTCAATATTAACTTTTCTGGACCTTCTGACTGTAAGTGGCATAAGCAAGATATTTGTGCATATCATCGTGCATAGCACGCGCCAAGATGTAAACACTGTAGACTCGACTTTGGCTGTTGTATAATGAGCAGGTAGTTCGGATTTGAAACTGTTTGTTCTATGTCTTATGATTTCGTTCGAAAAACAAAGAATATATCTATTGACGCGTGATGCAACGTCAAGCAAACAACGCAGACTCAGATCTACTAGCGCATGATGCGACTTCAGGTGAACAACGTAATAAAAGATCTACTGGCGCTTGATATATTGGTACATGATGCAACGTAAAGCAAACAACGTAGAGCAAGTTCTACTAGTGCATGTGGCGACGTCTTACGATCAACTTTGATTCAGATATATGGACGTCAAGCAAACAACGAAGACCAGGATCTACCAGCGCATTATGTGACGTCAAGCGAACAACGTAAACCAAGATCCACTGGCTTATGATGCGACACCAAAACGAATAACGTAGATCCAAATCTGCGGAATCGTGATGCGACGTGAAGCGTACAGACCAAGATCTACTTGCGTATGATGCGACGTCGAGCAAAGTACAGATCCAGGTCTACTGGCGCATGTTGCTACGTCAAGCAAACAACACAGATCCAGATCTACTGGCGCATGATGAGACGTCAAGCAAACAACATGGATCCAGATCCAACGGCACATGATGTAACGTCAAGCAAACAACATAGGTCCAGAGTTACTCGCGCATAATACGACGTCAAGCAAACAAAAAAGATCCAGATCTACTGTCGCATGATGCGAAATAAAGCGAACAACGTGGCACATGATGCGACCGAAGATCTGCGACTGTGTTATTCAATTTGAAGTTTGAGTTATATCGAGGTGCATGTTATCAATGGCAAAGAAAACCGTGGTTAATAGAACAAAAAGATACCTTTTTTAAAACAACGAAAACATAAATCTCTTCTTGTGCAAATTTTGTATGAAATGAGTTACATCATTAATAATCAAATGTCTCAGAATTTCTGAAATTCGTGATATAATTCATCATTGAGAAAAACGCAAATCAACTACACGTGAATTTTAAAGAAAATATTGATGCTTTTGTTTGGTTTCCTTATTGCTGTTTCTATCCCTGACATGGTCTATATATTTTACCATAGTGCTTTAAAAATAAATCTCATCAAGAAAACTAGTCTATAAATGTTTGAATATAAATTGCCGTTATCACTTACTTAATACAGACAAATAGTTGTTTAGAACCAAGAATGTATACTGCCGTTCACAGATACATATCAATAATAATCAAAATAATTTATTTCAATCAGTATCATTATGTTCCAAAAATCCATTATAAACCTTATTGTAAAAATCCTTGTTTGTATACTCCATTCTATTTGGGTGAGATCGCTCCGGTTAGAGCGTCTGCCGTCGCGGGTTCAAACCCCGGCCGAGTCGCACCAAAAGACTTATATAAATGGTACTAACAGCTGCCTCGCGAGGCGTTCAGCATTAAGAGGTTAGTGTTAGGACTGGTCGGCCTGGTGTCAGAATAATGTGACTGGGTGGGACATGTCTTCGGCATGATGCCCCAGTGCTAGACATCACTATAAACTGCCACACTGCAGACATTGTAGCGATATCGCTGAAAATTGCTAAAGCTACGTTAAAAATCCAAATCACACACACACACACACACACACACACACACACACACACACACATATATAGGGTGACTGAATTAAGCCTTGTTTTGTAAAGGTATCAAATTATTGACCAAATGTCTGATTATATTTTGTGAGTATGATTAATCAAATGGGAGTTAAATAATGGCATCTTTATTTTCATCATGATTCAATATCTTGTCAAATGATAACCTTGAACAGAATCGACTTCCAGGTGGGGACTTATATGATAAAGCTGTACTTTATTCAATATGCTCCATTTATAAATCTATTAGTGAATCTATGACTGAATATAAACAATATACGAGCCTACTATCAACAGGGTCTACAGATTACCATACTATATCGCCTCAGGGCAGACATACATATTACCATATTTCATTGTCTTGTTCTGTCATCCGATTTACCATCATCTTCCAGGCGAACCGTCACTTAAGCTCTCGGATTTGAATATTCACGCCCACTAATTAGCATCAATTTTTTTTTTTTTTTAAATTTAAAATAAGTTGGGTTTTCCATTGAAAAAAGTCATGATAATTAACAGATTTTTTCAAAAGAAGGTGATGAAAATTTCATTAAAACTCGACGAGATTTTGAAAATTCCAAAGTGTAAATGTCGTATAGTAAAACCAGTATAGGTGCCCTCACTGGGCTCTGACCGACAGACGGCCGCTTGACCAACGTCACATGTATAAAGTATGAAAATTATCAGATTTACATATATCGGTTAACCGCTATTAAATAAAAAGCCGTGAAAAAGTATTTTTAGCAGTTCACCACTTTTAGAGGTCTACCGTTTTGAACTACTTTTATATAGCGATTCGCTGTAAAAACTCGGCATTTTCCGGTATTTTGGACAAATGCCGGTAGTTGCTATGTGAAAACGGTTCGCCTTTTTTTTCATTTTAACTGAAACAATATCGTGGAAATGGCCAAAAAACTCGTTACATGTATTGATGAATGTTGAAAATCAAACTGAAAATTATTAGATGTTGCTTACAGTTAATATCAGGGGTGGAAAAACATGTGCATAAATAAATTAATAAAACAAACGAAAGAATAATGAAATAAAGATATAAACTAAGCTAAACTAAAATAAATCATACGCTGATTGACAGTCGTCACATTAGGACGAGAGGTTAATTTTTGGAACACAAACGGTTTACTGTATTAAAAATCTTTCACAAGAGAGTGTACATGTAAGAGAGACAATAAAATACCTGTGTGAAATAAGTGCTGACCCGATTAATCGATTTGGTCAACCATGGGTCGTTTTACATGTAATGAATAATAAACTGCTTATGACTGCTGTACTTGTAATATGGTCAAAGTTCAGGGTTTTTTTTCTAATTAACTTAGATTCCATATGGAGACCACAACCTTTTTCGTAGCACAACAATAAAACAGGACGACTCCAAGAGTTATGAGAAAAATCTTGTAAAAGGTGTGAGAGAGACTTGTTGAATATTTTATGTTCTTTATTTTCCAAATGAACCCTAAAATAACTTACGTCTAATTTTTATGCAACAACAACAACAGCAACAGCAATAATAATAATAATAACAATAAACGTGCACGCGAAATATTTAGAGGAATAGAATGAAACATAGTGCATTTATTAGAGTCAAAACATTAAGGTATTATCTACTGAACCCAGCTGTCTAAACAAAAGATGTCACTTACCCTCAAGTGGACAAAAGTAAATAACATTTAACATTATGCGAAAAATCGGGTTAACCTGATCAAAATGACCATATGCCACTACACAATGGTCATTAGAATCCACGTAATGGCTA